>JAWPHD010009813.1:0-100055 GCA_037043455.1 Cyrtodaria siliqua | reverse complement strand
CTCCAGTGTAATTTGAACCCACGACCCCTGGGGTTTCGAGTGTACATTACCAAATATTGAAAAAGGGCCATAACCATGTATTATCTTGGTATTAATTCCTTCTCCAGTATTTGTTATCATATTAAAAGTGTTTTTTCATTAATAAAAATAAGGTCATTAATAATAAAAAAAAAGGTTTTGTCACCTATACCTACCCTATTTTTTTTGAAGCCGTTATCGGAAACAAACTTTTTTTTTTTTTGGCCTTATGAGGTCTAGTTTAAAGAAACTACACTTGACAGTAGCCGGACTCGAGGTCTAGAAAAAATACCTCCTCTCAAGCATTTTATATATATATATATATATATATAGTATAATATGTATATATATTTTTTAATAATTATGGTCTCATAAAACCCCCCCACCCTGCTTTTGTAAAATGTAATGCCTTGGTGGGGTGGGGTAGGGGGGGGGGGGGGGGGGGGGGGGGGGGGGGGGGGGGGGGGGGGGGGGGGGGGGGGGGGGGGGGGGGGGGGGGGGGGGGGTAAACATGGGTATACGGTATGTAAATTATGATTCTGGACTGCGAATGATACATTAACAATTAACATGTCGCCAGTTGTCAATCATTTATCCATTTTAACCTATCAAACCAATACTATACCTCCGACAAACAATAGCACGTCCACAGTATAATAAAGCATGTGCAACTGTATTGTAATATAACCAATTTTCAATATCCTCCGACATCAACAATAGTGCGGAGATATCTAAGTACTGGTGTCATGTTAATTACATATGTCCGCCTTCTCCATATCAAATATGACAAATGGTGTTGGTAGATCATATACCATTATTTCATACAACAACTAAATCAACATGAGGATACTAGAGCACAGCTGGTACCAACATATATCATTTGATGATGTGTATCATATGTACTTAATTGCAAGCCATAGCCGCAGGTTCAATCGCCTAATGGTGCTTGTTCGCATTACATACAAACGGACAGACAAGGGCAACACTATATGCTCCACCCCCATATATATGGCGGGCACCTAAAAAGATTTCAACCATCTTGCACATTATTTATTTGTTATCAGCAAAGTGGATAAACAACTGACATAAATAAACATGCAGGATGATCATAAACGTCAAAACCCACTCCTCAATACTATATAGCAACCCAAGTGGAATGATTAAGCACTCTTATTTACAGATCTATGAAAGAAAAAAGAGCAATCAGAACAGTGCTATAATGCGGAAATCATGTTCATAGAACAAAAAAAAACATTTCTTTCAAACGTAGTAGATCATACAACCTAGAATAACAAGAGGTCAATGACCTTGAAGCTCTACTGATAGGTTTTTGATAGCTGTGAAGTTTCATGAAAATCCGTCAAGTAGTTACAGAGGAGTAGTCGCTACAAGTTTTCATTATATAACTCTATGTAAACAAAGATGGCCGGATGGCAATGTTTAACGTCAGATCAAAATAATTTTTGATAAGGATCAACTTCAAGTCATACTAATCATTTTAGAAAAAGTCCCATATCAATATCACTTATAGTTTTCAAGAAGTAGTCGCTACAAACTTGTGACAGCCATGTTTAATATTGAATCAAAACAATTTTTGACAAGGACCAACATAATGTCATGCTGATCATTTTAGAAAAAGTCCCAAATCAATATCACTTATAGATTTCAAGAAGTAGTCGCTACAAACTTGTTTTTTTGAAAATCTATTTTTAGCTGTGGCAGCCATCATGAATTTCCGGCCGACCTGAAGTTTTGCTAGGATCAATTAGACATCAAGAGCAACATTCCTGTGAAGTTTCATCAAAATCCATTAAGTAGTTACAGAGGAGTAGTCGCTACTAGTTTTTACTAGATAACTCTATGTAAACAAAGATGGCCGCTGACAGCCATGTTTAACATTGAATCAAAACGATTTTCGACAAGGACCAACATCATGTCATGCTGATCATTTTACAAAAAGTCCCATATCAATATCACTTAGTTTTCAAGAAGTAGTCGCTACAAACTTATTTTTTAACAAGAGGTCAATGACCTCGAAGCTCTACTGATTGATTTTGATTTCAGGAAGTAGTCGCTACAGACTTGTTTTCTAAAAAATTATTTTTAGCCATGGCGGCCATCTTGAATTTCCGGCCGACCTGAAATTTTGCTAGGATCAATTAGACATCAAGAGCAACATTCCTGTGAAGTTTCATGAAAATCCGTCAAGTAGTTACAGAGGAGTAGTCGCTACAAGTTTTCATTATATAACTCTATGTAAACAAAGATGGCCGGGGGGTGGCAATGTTTAACGTCAGATCAAAATAATTTTTGATAAGGATCAACTTCAAGTCATACTAATCATTTTAGAAAAAGTCCCATATCAATATCACTTATAGTTTTCAAGAAGTAGTCGCTACAAACTTGTGACAGCCATGTTTAATATTGAATCAAAACGATTTTTGACAAGGACCAACATAATGTCATGCTGATCATTTTAGAAAAAGTCCAAATCAATATCACTTATAGTTTTCAAGAAGTAGTTGCTACAAACTTGTTTTTTTGAAAATCTATTTTCAGCCGTGGCAGCCATCATGAATTTCCCACCGACCTGAAGTTTTGCTAGGATCAATTAGATATCAAGAGCAACATTCCTGTGAAGTTTCATGAAAATCCATTAAGTAGTTACAGAGGAGTAGTCGCTACAAGTTTTTACTAGATAACTCTATGTAAACAAAGATGGCCGCTGACAGCCATGTTTAACATTGAATCAAAACGATTTTCGACAAAGACCAACATCATGTCATGCTGATCATTTTACAAAAAAGTCCCATATCAATATCACTTAGTTTTCAAGAAGTAGTCGCTACAAACTTATTTTTTAAAAATCTATTTTTAGATTTGGCGGCCATCTTGGATTTCACATCAACATGAAATTGTGCTAGGATCAACTAGACTTCATTGGCAACATTTCCTTAAAGTTTCATGAAAATCCATTCAGTAGTTTCAGAGGAGTAGTCACTACAAAAAAAAGTTTATGGAAGGACAGACAGAAGGACGACGGACACCGCACCACGGCATAAGCTCTGCTGATCTCTGATCAGTAGAGCTAAAAATAAAATTAGATCATGAAGAGTATACTCTTGTACCATAGCTCTAATGGTTTTGCTTTGTTCTTGCTTATGATATAATTTTCATAAACCTGAAGGTTTGAGCCTAAACCGGTGCTATAACCGACAGTGTATTTCAGCCTTGCTATAAATGACAGATTCAGCAGTTGTACCATGGACTACCCAATTTTACACGCGCATAGAGCTGTAATGTTTACACACAACCTGTCAATCAAAATGTCAATTACTGGCATTGAATGGCTATGGTACAAACATTTATAATTATGCATATTTTCTCGTATGCGTTTTATACTGCACTCTCGGTCCCTGCTTTCCTAGAGAAGCAGTGTTAATCGCATATACTCGAAAAATTATGCTATAGATATTACTTCACACATGAATGATCAAAATGTTTATCAGGGAGGGGGAGCGTATCACCATATATCAGACCCGGATCTGGCAGAAGAAACACATTTTATAATTTAATAAGCTGATCAATCCTTCATAAACTATGGAGCAGTTGTTGTTTTTTAAACTGTGAACACTTTATGAAAAGGGGCATAAACTCTGCATTGTACAATTGACAGGTAAGTAAAAAAACTGTAATAAAGTTTTATGACCATAGGTCAATATCTGATCATGTTATGAGCAGGTTCAAGTTTTTATGAAAATGCGCATAGCTCTTTAGAAATGAAAGTCAGTGTTATTGGACTTGGCATTAAGTAATTGTTAAGGAAGAACTTTATAAAGTTCCATGAGCATAGGTCCATATTTTGCCAAGTTATGAGCTAGGTTAGGTTTGCACCTTTAAGTTCTATTAAAAGGGGCATAACTCATCCAAAATGAAATTCAGTTATTGGACATGTCAATGGCACTGAATAATTGTTAATGAAGAACTGTATAAAGGTCCATGACCTTAGGTCAAAATTTTGCCAAGTTATGAGCTAGGTTAGGTTTGTAGGTTTTTAAAATTGTGTTAAAAGGGGCATAAACTCTGCTGAAATGAAATTCAGAGTTAATGGACATGACTATGGCATTTGAGAAAAGTACTGTATAAAGTTTCATGAACATAGGTCAATATGTTGCCAAGTTGTGGGCTTGGTTAGGTTGCAGGTTATAAGTGTTATGAAATGGGGAATAACTCTTCTGAAATGAGTCAGAGTTATTGGACATGTGTTACAACCTTTTCATGTGGTATAAAGATGAAGATGTGTGTGAAGTTTCAGGAACATAGGTCAAATACTTTGCAAGTTATGGCAAAGGTTAGGCTGCAGGTTCAAGTGTCAGACGACGATGGACAAAGTGATCCCTAAGTGTCTGCCATGCTACAAAGGCGACATAAATAGGGTATAACTTGGACCACCAGGGTACTGTACCTCAATCTCGGAAAACAGAATACTCTCAAGACATGGCCCAAATCTGGCCTACTAAAACAAGGGTTTTAAACCTTCTCTAAGGCCAAATCTTTAATATATTCTGTATTGTTTTTGGTATATTATAGCCCTCCCTACCTGTCATTTAGGTAATAGGATATCGTAATTGAATTCTTTTTTTTTCTTCTTTTTTCTATGGGTATATTCTTTTATTAACTTAAAGGAAAAATAGTCAAATGTCAATGAAAATATTTGAGTGGAGCCAATTTGATTGTGTAGGCCAAAGTTAACAACAAATAATTTTGGGACTTAACACACCAAATTTAAATGCCCCATAAATTAGGTCCCATAAATTCCAGTGAAAAGATAGTGCTTTACAATTGACCCCAGGTCAGGCATTAAAGGGACATACAGCGATCTTCATATTAAAATTTATCAATTATTAAAACAAGCACCTCAGTTTATATTATTTTTATTTTAAACCAGTTTGGATATAATAAATAAAAGGTCATAAAATTTTAAGTTTTTAATTTTTCTTCGTTTACATAGATTTAAGTATATTATTAATGCAGTACATAGAATTGAATTGAATTGGATTTTATAGTCGCACCATATGGCGACTTTCCAGCTTCCACTGGTGGAGTAAGATCCCAGTTGCCACTCCGGGCAATTTTCGTACTCGGGTGGGCACCTGGGTAGGACCACCGACATTCTGCAAGCCAGCTGGATACATGTAGTTTCCTGGTATGCAGTATACAGGGGATATTTGTTGTTTTGGAGTGAATAACAGATTTTATTTCATCGAGAAGTGTGAAAACTTTATATTTTCATGAATGCTAAGCTTGAGTGAAAACTTGACATTCGTGAAAATATTGTAGTTGATCACTTCGAGATGAAATCAAATCAGTTATTCACGACAAAAGATACAAATTTTATTTTTATTTTATGCATTATAATCAAAGTGTACTGCAGTATGCAGAAAAAAAATAAATAAAATTTGACGACCTTGCGCCATTGGCTTTAATAGTATGATAAAATTGCTGTTTTTAATTCCCCATAACTTCTAAACTTAACTATGGTACTTTGAAATGACCGATTTCAATAATCTACGACTCATTTTCTTAGTTATTTCCAATCCAATGACACAACTGTTATAGCAACTTAAAAAAAAGTAGTTTTTGAAAAGTGACCGACATTTTTCACTGTTAAAAAAACAAACGTTTTTGATACTGAAAAAAAGAAAGTAGTTCCGGTGAAAAATAAAACCCTATATTTCACACGTATGAAATACCACTTTTATTTCATTGCTAAAATCCATTATTTCACTGCTAAGCATAAAATAAATATATATATAGGATCTTAAACGAGTTCCCATTCCGTATAAAATTATGAAACTAGTTTTAACGAGCCTTAAAAATAATTTATAACAAGTTCTATAAATGTTATATGGAATGGGAATGAGTTAAAGAGCCTTTTTATCACATGACATTATATTAATGTGTAAATAATACTTAAGATATGGACATAAAACCATCATGACGTCCGACAAACTTTCAGGACAATACATCACAAAATTAAGTCCTTTAGCGCGTCACATTCAACGTTAGGTATCAAAGAGTTTGTGTTTACCTTATTACATACACAAGTGCATTTTATGCCAACATTTAAACAAATACAACCTGATTTTTATGTTATTTACTTAGAGTTGTAGGTAAATTTATGACTGTGATCAGGACTAATTTATAATAAAAAATAAAATAGTTCCAATTAATCAGCAAAATTTCAGTAGTTATAATTACAGTTATACTGATTGAATGCATTTAATTTCATGGCCTGTGAACCATTACATGGTCCGCATATTAACTTTCATACCACATCCACACCCTTCTCTAAGAAGTGAAAATGAGGTTGGCTAGGGGTATGAAATAAAATCTTAGTTTTGGCTTAAAAAGTTTGCATATTGTAAAATTAAAACATTTAATAGGCAATTTTAAACAGATTATCACAGTTTCAGTAAAAAATGTTTTTAAACAAGTTTTATTGTCAAAATATCCCATTATAAATTCCTGCTAATAAAGATGGCTGCTGGCGGCCATGTTTGACATCAAATCGAAATGAATCTTTGTTATATCCAGCTACATGTCACACCAGTCATTTTGGTAAAGGTTTCAATTCAGTATCACTTACAGTTTTTGAGAAGTAGTCGCCACAAAGTCGCATATCTAAAATCTATTTTTATCCGTAGTGGACATCTTGAATTTCCGGCCGACCAGATTTTTTGTTATGATCAACTAAACATCAAGAGCAACATTCCTGTGAAGTTTCATGAAAATCCATCAAGTAGTTTCAAAGGAGTAGTCACCACAAAAAAAGTTTACAGACGGACGGACGGACATTATAACACACCGGTCAGTCGAGCTAAAAATGAATATTGCAATGTGTCTTTAACCTGCAAATTATACCTGGGGCCCTTCATAATTACATTCCATTTACTACACAAAACAACCTTAAGAACATTTAACAAAACTTACCTGTTCTAATAAATATGTAATAATCCTAGTGAACAACTCTACATAATATACTTCCTTTCTATCAAATCACTTTGGAAATCAGATGCCGTATTTATATATACGTTCATATGTTTAAACAAACTGGAAAACTATCCTGACATTTACAATGTAAATATTGCTTGCCTCAAACCGTTTACAACAGAAGTCCTCGAATACTATATTGACAGAAAGTGTATATAATACTCCATACACCCCATAATGTTAAACCACCCGACCAACTATTGATACATATCCTAGTTCCACTCCACTTGGCACAGTACATCCATGAGATTTATATCGCTAACATTCCATAGGAATTAATGTACTGTAAATTTATTTGCCAATCCACACTACAAATAGAGCATTAAAGGGACACAAGTCATGTTCGGTAGCAAACGTTGAAAAGTTTCTGTCCCGGTTTGTAGACATAAAGATTACAATATTTCCTCTACCGGTATATTAAAATTAAAATTTTAATAAAGGATTTTTACGTCTGAGAAGCCTGTGATTATCTTTTGTCAAGATGAATTCCATTTAATATCAAATGGCAATAGCTTGGAATTATAGCAAAGGATGTGATTATAGAAAACAAAATCATTATTTATATCAATTGAAAGAGGCTAATTGAAGGAAATGGCCAAAAAAAAAAAAAAGGTATGTTTCCTATTGCATGCTCTAAAAGAATAGGGTAGGTCGGTAGGCATTTTTTTCTTTTTCTTTTTTTTTCTGTTTTTTTGGAGCAAGATATTGTGAGATTCTACATGTGTTTATCTCAAAAATCCCATACAAGTTGATGATATAGCTGAAAGTTTCTCTGTGATGTCAGTTTACCTCGATATATTGTGATAAATCATTGTTCAGAACAAATAAAAAAAAAAAAAACTCATAATAGTTAGAAATAGGGTCGGTCGGGAACACCGGAAACACAGTTTGTTTGTTTTTTGGCCTAAGTATATATAACTTTCAATAAAATGAAATGGGATTAACACATCTTAGTAGGTTATATTAGCAGCAACCCCAGAGGGAGATGAGACAAAGGATGAGATGCCTGCACAATCAAGCGAGCGAACCCATAACGAGCAGGCCTGTAGCTCCAGATTTAAGGCTTTATCCACTCAGCTACGGAAGCGGTGAGACGCTAATTAAGTTGTCTGGCATGGCTAACACAGTGATCTTGCCACCCGGAGAACCCGAATTCAAGCATTATCGGTAATTTTCTTGGAAAACACGCTTTTCCTTAGCCTCTATGGATTGGTGCATAAATCAGGCGGCTTGTGTATCGGAGTCTATCCCTCAAGCACATTTATGAATCTATTTGTTAATAAAGTACCGGGCAGGTTCCCGGATTGCTATGTATTCATTCCCTCTCTCTGGGGCAGCTCTAAATAATCTATAATGTGTTGATGAGCCGTTAAACAACATTCAATTCATGATCGAGGACCACAATTCCATGTTATGTTCAAATCTGACTGTTACATGTATTACCTGATATGACGTAAAACACCATACAAACAAAGTAAAATTGATACACTCTTCAGACCAAGTTTGGTAAAGATAAGTAGTTATAGATTATAGCACTTTTTCAATAAATCAAGGGCTATATGCTTTGTCAAAGCTTTCATTAATACCAACAACATGGACAAGTTTGATTATAAAGATTGGATGGAAAACAAAGGTGCTAGAGCGCTAACGAAGCAAAATAAAGCATTTTTTAAAAAAAATCAGGGCCATAACTAGATGATTTTGTAGTCCGAGATCTCTAGTTTTCAAACTCGCCCAAGCTTTTTATAAGATTAACCCTTAACCCGCTAAACCTGACTATAATAGGCTTTGCATTCGCTGATCAGTCATTTCCTCAAAACACCCCTTTGTCACATAAATGGAATGGTCTTAAGTTAGAGAAAGAACAGTCCATTTTACATATGTAGTGGATTAAGGGTTAACATCCGGCCAATGATTGGTCAAGCCCAGATAATGAAGGAGCTAGAAGAGAGCATACTAAACAAAATATAGTTCCCTTAACACTCACCCTTCTCATAGAAGTAAAAATTACAACACAACGTAATAAATATATATTTTATTATTTCTTGATATAAGCCATTGAATGACCTGCAGAAGGCATTACTACACAAAACATCACCACATTAATTCATACAAAACAGTGCCTAAATCACTAAAAGAATCTTTATACAGCCTGTACTTCATTCGCAACATCTCGTACACTGCTTCGCAGCATGACTCGAATGTTGTACGCAGGTTTCCATATTGGTTACATCATACTAGCGTGACACGCGTCAGATTCCCGCCAAAACCAATTTGCATTCAAAATCAAAGTTATCTTCAACATTTTGCAATGTCATTTAGCCTACTTTGTCCATCTGCAGTTTATTTACGTGAAAGTAGTGATACAACCTTCGTCTGTATTGTAAATGACAAACACGCAACGCAAATCATACATCAACACGTGTGGCAAGCGGCCATAATGTTTATGTTGCAACAGCTTAGCAACATTGCACTATTTTCTGTGCCGTTGCCTTCCGGCTAACAGAATGTTAAGATTTTGAACATACCGAAGCGCCGTGATACACGAGGCGGGATCCCGAGGAATGACGGGATTGGCCGAGCGTTCACGATTGCCTGTACTTAAGATCAGACTACACCAATTACCAACCAATCAGCGGGCAGGGAAAAAGTTCCAGGGTAAATTCGGAGCTATTACACAGAATCTCTTAATTTTGATTGGTTGTCAAGGTAAACAAACCAAAAAATCTTGCTAAAAATTAAAATTCAACTTTTGAAGAGTACTTATAAAGGTTAAATCATACATTTGTGCAATGTATTCATAATGTGTTGCATAATCAAAGAAAGAAGTATATTTTACATTTTCCTCATGTTTCTACATGCAAGACAAGTAGGTGGGTCAGCACCATCCGACCCAAACAGCTTTTTCAAAACATACTCAACGTATGGCTTCTGTATGTTTTTTTTGGTAAAACTAAGATAGGTCTTTCAAAACAAGTAATAAAAAATATAGCTTCCTATATTAGGGAACTCAGTACAGAGCTTAGAGCTATAAGGTAGGACTATGGAAAATGAATTGGTGTAGTATGACCTAAACCTGACTGCATTACCAAGGGAGATAATTCTTAAATCATATAAGGAATCCAGTTTCCCCCTTACCTGTTCACACTTTTGTTCGACTTATGGCACATATCTCATGCTAATAATGATACAAGCCCAGTTTATCAAAGATCGGCTAACCTCATCCTTCAGTTAGGGAAAACCTTCCAATTTCATTTTCTCATAAATTATTTCTGTACTAGAAGATGTCTATAATTTCTTTTCTTTCTGAACATAAAGCTTTAGATACTCGAAGTCTGACTGCATATTCATTTATAAGAAATTCAGAGAAGTTTGAAATCCTGATTCAAACCAAGGTCAAGCTAACAGCTAGATCCTCGAACATTTGGGCCGTCATTTCTAAGATATTACATGTCCACCCTATTTCATCAGTTCCATTAATCACATTCGCACTTTTAACAGAGCAACATCAAAGTGATACCAGGCCGTCCACGAAAAACTCTGTGCCTGTGGGAAACGTTTATCCAATTAACATTTTTAATTTTTAATTCCAGTATCTCTCAGGATAAGATCTCGGACTTGATCTCTATCAAAAGTACAAATGTTTCACTGATCAATGAACAGGACAACCTATTCAATATCCTGAAATATTTTCAAATCCACATTTTTTGTTTCTGCGATAGGTTTTCAATAAAATAACCCGAAGCTAGTCTGCTCTCCAAGCCAGAATGATTTAACTGGCTACTTCAACGCCATTATATGAATTGCGCCCTCTATGAGAAGCAATCACATAAAGGGAAATTCATTTCTGTCTAATTCGTTTCACTCAAATGAAATAAATTATATTATTTTTCAATAAATCAAGGCCATTACTCTTGTTACGAGTACTTTCCAAACTTGTTCGAACTTTCATTGATATTAACCCTTAACCTGCTACATATATATAATGGACTGTTCTTTATTTGAATTTAAAGACCATTCCATTTATAACAGTCTATTAAATCACTTTAGAATTATTTATTTTTTAGAATTTTGTGATTCTTGGTTTCAAGAAACTCATTACTCAATGAGTTATACAAACAGTCTTAATCTGTTTCTCACTGCAATTAAAAGGCTCATTCTGTTCTGAGAACACACTGAGTTCATCAGAATAGCATGACGTGATGTCATAATAGCATGACGTGATGTCATAATACCATGGTGACGTGATGTCATAATACCAGGGTCTGATGTCAAAATACCAGAAAGTTGTGTCATGATAGAAGCAACCAAATGAAAATAAAAAGAAGCATTCTGATTGGTTCAGTGATAAAAATTGGACCAATGAAACCAGTTAATTTAAAGCTCATTACATTCTCAGAACACACTGAGGTTTTACTGGACATTGAGTAATGAGGTTCTTGAAACTCAGAAACACAAAATTCTAATAATAAAATAATTCTAAAATGATTTAATAGACTGTTTTATGTGACAAAGGGGTGTTTTGGGGGAAATGACTGTCGTACATCGCTCCCGACTGAGCTAAGCATATACATATTACGCAATACATACTATGGTGAAAACCTAATGCGCTAATGGAAGTCACGTGATTGCAGAAAAGGTAAATATTGTGAGTCCCACTTTATATACATATAATATTTAAAACTTTTTTTTTTTCAAACTCACGAATGTATTCCTACATACTTCTTAGGGTCTATTCTCATGTTTTCATGTATACATTTCACTGAATAAAAGTTATTTGGTTATGCTCAATATCTGCTTACTTACGGACAGTGTCCCTTTAAACAAAGATCAAATGCAAAATAATGACAAAGTGTTTACAACAAATAGTTAATAGACAGATTGACTACAAGGCGACAACACTGACAACGCATCATCCAACAAGCTTGCCTTCATTTTGTCCAATAGAGCTAAAATCATGCTACATCGCTTAATCATGTATAACTGTATTGTTACTTGACATATATAACGAGCAGCTGGTACATTGTGTCTGTCCACATATTCATAAGCTTTTGATGCCAAAATCAGAGATGTTTATAAAGATCTATTACAGTGATTCTTCAACAATAAGTTTTAATGTATTATTAATATAAATACAGCAGCATGTTTTTAATAAATGAAACAAATTGTTATCATGAAGAATATTATTTGAATGGTGTTGGTATTATCAGTAAAATTATCTATCAAAATAATACAGTAATTGGAGATGATATATCTCGTGATCTAGGTGTAAATGCAACCCGCACTAATAGGACATTTCATATAGTTGTCTATGCGCATCTTTTTCGCGCATAACTGTCTGTTAAGAGTGACTATGTACACATATAAACATTCTTTTTCGAAATTGTATGTATTTTTCACTAGTTTTATGAAAATGTTTAGATAGTAAAGACGTTTGTTGATAAACTGCATCAAGTATACAATAGCTTATATTTCTTGAAGACCATGACGGGATTTGTTGTGTTCAGACGCTATTCATAACTTTCACATCCGGTCAACTTCCGGTAGGTTGAGATATTCAGTAGGTGAAAATAAAGGGGTTTACTCGGACTTTATCCTCAGTCTCTATATGAAAAATATAAATATTAGACTTAATTTAAATTAAATGTATCGATATTGGTTTTTTAAAATCAGACAACACCAAAAGAAGATACATAAATGTACACAAAAAATAAAGCTTTTAATATAATTATCACTACAAACTAGTTTTGTAAAGGGCTAAAGTCAGTTGAGCACCAACGATAAACACAGAGTTTACCCCCTACCAGAATGTGGAGGTATTTTATTGTCATGTGAAAGTTATGAATAGCTTTCACACTTAGTGCACATAACATGCAGTGTGGAAGTGCAATAACGCCATTCAATATTTTCGATATTCCACTAGTGGTATAACGTTATTGACGTCATGGACGTGACGTTAATGTACGTTTTCTGACGTAATGTGACGTTATAAGTTATGTGATATACAGAAACTAACATTCGTTCTCATTCATTATTGAATTTATTAAACTTGTTAGCAAAAATGATATAATGCGAGCCTCGCATTATATCATTTTGCCAACTCGTTTAATAAATTCAATAATGAATGAGCACTCATGTAAGATCCTCTATGTATAAAACATAAGAATTAACTTAAAACACTTGATGATTATGAAAAACTAGTTTTACTCATGTAACATATTCTTCCTCAAGAAATGGCATCTTTTGATACAATAATTTATGAAGGACTGAAACGAGAAACTTTAGGGTTGTTTTTCTGAGGTCAAGCAGACGTGTACAAAAATATCAAATACACGCTACTGATACCCTTTCTTGTGTAGAAATGAATTTCCTATCCATCAGTACACTTGTTCCTTTGTCAATTCGCTGAGATATCCAAGTCAAAAGTCACCAAAGTGCAATTTCAATCTACTCGTTATTAGTCTTGATATGTGCTTACCATTCCAAATTATGTTTCTGTTTTTTCAGGCAATCCGATGCAATCTAAATACAGCAATTGACCGACTTACTAATTATGACGTAAACAGAACAATCCTGATTTTATCCGGAGATCTGGCAGGCCTGGAGATATTGGTCATTGGTAACAACATTCCTCAGGATGAATATGTGTGTTTAGTTTCACAGGGCCGTCGTTTGACCGTTTTTGGGGCCGAAATTCGGCCCATTCCCCTCCCCTAAATGTATATATTTTCCCACTTTTCCTGTGAAAAATGCCCTCTTAAAAAAAATAAAAATTATTACCAATTGTGTAACTCCAAAACAGGAAAAAAGCATACAATTTGCAATTTGGAATGGTAAATTCTTGGTACCATTTAAATAATAAAAAAAAACACACTAATTTCTGTTTCTTAGAAATTCCCTTTGATATGAAAACTACGCAAAATTCCCTTTCCTGAGGGCCCTGGCCCCATTCGCCCAAAGTGAAGGGAGGGCCCTGATTTCATGAACATAGGTCAAATACTGTTCAAGTTATGGAACAGTTACAAGCTTGGTTAGGTTACAGGTTAAAGTTTTATGAAAAACAGACTGTACCAAAGTGAAAATCAGAGACATGTGTAACGACATTCCTAGAGGTAAGGTAAACGTTTGTGAAGTTTCATGAACATAGGTCCTATACTTTTTAAGTTATGGCCAAGGTTGCAGGTTAAAGCGTGACGGACAATGACGACAGTCAACAGACAACTGAGGAATCCCTAAGTGTCTGCCATGCTATGCAGGCAACAGAAATACTATACCATAAATATCATATCGCAAAAGAAATGTATGATATGCAATTCATTGTCGATCAATCGCGTATTTAACTATTACCCCCAGTGTCCTCACCACATCTCGAAACCAAATCAATTATACATGTAGGTAAAAGACCATACAAGCAGCTTGTATAAGACACACTCCGAAATTCATTTTAATTGTTTGCGATTTACTGTATTAAAACGTGTGTTGTTTGTTGTATACAAGTCTATTGGTAGGCGCTTGGAGATCTAAATTACGAGTCTGCCACCAGGGGCGTACCTGGAGCATTTTGAAATGTACGCCAGATATGAGAAGCGTAGCTGCGAACCGAGCAGCGACGCTGCGAGTGGGGGTAGGTGTGGGCAGGAGGGACACCCCTCCCGCCAGTGGGGGTTTGGAATTTTGAAAATTAGTAGGCAAATGATGCGTTCTCAAGCTTTATTTTTTCACTATTGCTGACGAATTGTACGCATTGGCATACATGCGTATGCCATAAAACTGCCTCACAACAAACTCGGACAAAAAGATTAGTACCTCAAAAAATCACAAATTATCACCATAAGCTATTACTTTGAGTACCATGTTTGACTGTTGTTTGTTTATGCCTGTTGTTGTTTGACTGTTGTTTGTTTATGCCTGTTGTTAGTTACGTCTATAAGGAAATACCTGGTGGGGGGAAAACATCCATAGGTGCAAAACTTGTACTGTGACATTAAATATCGATTGAATTAAAGAAACTAACCCGCCCAGTGTTCGACACAAACTTTTATGAGTAGGAAGCCTGCAGGACTTCCTGTCTTTGAAAATTGGTGGTCCTTCTAACAGATAGGTGGTTCTTCTCAAGTACAGCTATACTTACCAAAACATGGGTTATACAGTCTTGTTCTATTCAATGTTTACATTATTTTTCAACTTTTCAACGCGTTAAGTGTCGAACCCTGCTGCAAAATAACAGTAAAATTACGCTACAAAACCATTTATCAAAACTTCTTCCAAGTGTTCAGGTCATAGAATAATGTAAAAGTGCCCATTTAAATTTGGGTTAAATAGTTTTATTCATGGTTTCTTAAAATACCTGTGATCGAATGTGGAAAAATCAGGAACGTTTCAGGAACGTGTATGAGAATTAACGTTCCTGGTAAAATGAATTATGTGCTGGTAAATCTCAATTTGACCTTCCAGTCTTGGGGTTGGGCCTGGCTGGTTAAAACCATTTATATTGTGTCTAAAGAGTTTGGATTTTCAAAATATGTATACCTTGTCGTCAGTAGGTTAAGAAACGGTGTATGTTGTAAACTTTGGCTGTTGTTGGCGGGATCTTTAAAACTAAAGTACATGTCTCTGCGTAGCATCAACTTTGACATTATAGTAATATTTAATATGACAATATGATCTGCCATTTTATAAGAAGAAGACCACTCCACTATGCGATTTGGCAGCCATATTGAGGGCGAACATGTTTTAGAACGAAAGTATATTTCAGTTAGCAGTTTCGCCCAACAACAACTTACTTAGGCTTAACTTTGTTTAACATTTAACATTTTATTAAGCTGATTTTATAGCTTGTGTATAAAGTACAAAATTAATACATATGAATTATGATTACCTGTTGTCACCAAGCAAGCTAAATTTGCAAAATCGTGACTTCGTTATCGTTTTCACGCAACAGGTGCTTGTCCAATTAACAGGTATGTAACAACGTTTCTAACTTTTGATTGGCCAATATTCTTGACAGTCATTCCCGCCAAAATGAAAGAAGAGAATAGAATATTGTAATATCATACAGTTTGTACAAGCACTACGATTGAATTATCTATCTATCTATCTTTCTATCTATCTTCCATTTATTCCAAACCTAGGAATAACGGCAGATCAACATTTAGTTAACTATATTGAAAATGAACATTATTTTACTTGTTATGATTTATTTCACTATGTTACAAATTATTGAGCCATTTTTAAAGTACTTATCCTGCTTTTGAGACAAACACTAACTATAGTCCTATTTTGTCTCTGTCAAATGTAAGTAAGTCTTGCCTTATCCGACTAAGTTATATGGACACCGTACAAACAATACTAACTCTGATCGGGGAGTAGTATAGATAGTGGGGGTACCGGGCCACTTTTTTTTTCAAAATAAACATGAAAATCACTAAAATATGTAAGTGGGGACTCTATCATAATTTGATAAAAAAGAGACGTTTTTGAACAAAAAAAATGTGGAAGGGGGGGACCCTACCCGATTTTCTCGTTTGTAATACAGACGTTTTGGAAAAAAAGAGTGGAAGTGGGGACCCTACCCGATTTTCTCATTTGTAATACAGACGTTTTGAAAGAAAAAAAGAGTGGAAGGGGGGACCCTTGCATATTGTAGCAGTTTTTTCATACTTTTTTGAAAAAAAACTATACTGATACCTCCACTATCTATACTACTCAATCATAAACAACCCGTCAAAAAAGTATTTTGCCGTCAAACAAAGTCTGACGGAACAAGATAGTCGTCATCACGATCCAAAACGGCATCATCTCCGGGTCTAGTCTCGGCAGTTAAACAAAATCAGAAGGAGCAAAGCAATCATCCTCATTATCACTATACATAACACACTACTCGATCATGGCAGTCAAAATGGGGTTCTGGTAATGTTTGTGGAGCCACCATGTTGAAATATTACCCAGTCAGAGATATCACAGAATCAGGAATACTGGAAAAGCATCAAATCAAGAATACTGAGATATCACAGAATCAAGAATACTGGGATATCACAGAATCAAGAATAATGAGATATCATCAAATCAAGAATACTGGAAAAGCATCAAATCAAGAATACGAAGATATCACGGAATCAAGAATAATGAGATATCATCAAATCAAGAATACTGATACATCAAGAATACTGATTATCCGGAATCAAGAATACTGAGAAATCATCAAATCAAGAATACTGAGATATCACAGAATCAAGAATACTGGAACAGCATCAAATCAAGAATACTGAGATATCACAGAATCAAGAATACTGAACTTGCAGCAAACCAGAGATACTCAAACAGCATCAAATCAAGAATACTGAGACATCACAGAATCAGAATACTGAAACAGAATCAAATCAAGAATACTTAGACATCACAGAATCAAGAATACTGACACAGCATCAAATCAAGAATACTGAGACATCACAGAATCAAGAATACTGGGATATCACAGCATCAATAATACTAAGATATCATCAAATCAAGAATACTAGAAAAGCAACAAATTAAGAAGCCTGAGATATCACAGAATCAAGAATACTGAAACAGCATCGAATCAAGCATGCTGAGAAATCTCAGAATCAAGAATACTGAGATATCATCAAATCAGAGATACTGAGATATCACAGAACCAGGAATACTGGAAAAGCATCAAATCATGAAGATTGAGATATCACAGAATCAAGAAAATTGAGATATTATCAGATCAAGAATACTGATATATCACAGAATCAAGAATACTGAAACAGCATCAAATCAAGAATACGGAGATATCATCAAATCAAGAATACCGAGATATCATTAAATCAATAATACTAAATAGTAGCAAATCCGAGATATTGAGAAATCATCAAATCAAGAATACTGAGATAGTAGCAAATCACGAATACTGAAATACTAGCAAATCAGTGATCTCGATATATCATCAAATCATGAAGACTGAAATAGCAGCAAATCAAGAATACCGGAATATCGTCAAATCAAGAATACTGAGATATCACAGAATCAAGAATATTGAAATAGCATCGAATCAGACTATTGACATAGCATCGAATCAACAATACAGAGATATCATAGAATCAAGCATCCTGAGATATAATAGAATCAAGAATACTCAAACAACACCAAATCCAGAATACTGAGATAGCAGCAAATCAGAAATATTGAGATAGCATTGAATCAGAGATATTGAGAAATCATCAAATCAAGAATATTGAAACAGCATCGAATCAAGAATAATGAAGTAGCAGCAAATCAGAGATATTGAGATATCATCAAGTCAGAGATCTCGAGATATCATCAAATCAGAGATCTCGAGATATCATCAAATCAGAAATATTGAGATAGCAGCAAATCAGAGATACTGAGATATCATCAAATCAGAGATCTCGAGATATCATCAAATCAGAAATATTGAGATATCCTCAAATCAGAGATATTGGGATATCATCAAATCAGAAATATTGAGATAGCAGCAAATCAGAGATATTGAGATATCATCAAATCAGAGATCTCGAGATATCATCAAATCAGAGATCTCGAGATATCATCAAATCAGAAATATTGAGATATCATCAAATCAGAGATATTGGGATATCATCAAATCAGAAATATTGAGATATCATCAAATCAGAAATATTGATATAGCAGCAAATCAGAAATATTGAGATATCATCAAATCAAGAATACTGAGATATCATCAAATCAAGAATACTGAACTTGCAGCAAACCTGAGATATTGAGATATCATCAAATCAAGAATACTGAGATATCACAGAATCAAGAATACTAGAACAGCATCAAATCAAGAATACTGAGATGTCACAGAATCAAGAATATTGAACTTGCAGCAAACCAGAGATACGGAAACAACATCAAATCAAGAATACTGAACTTGCAGCAAACCTGATATATTGAGATACCACAGAATCAAGAATATTGAGATATCACAGAATCAAGAATACTGAGATATCACCAAATCAAGAATACTGAACTTGCATCAAATCAAGAATACTGAGACATCACAGAATCAAGAATACTGAAACAGCATCAAATCAGGAATACTGAGATATCACAGAATCAAGAATACTGAGATATCATGAAATCAAGAATACTGAACTCGCAGCAAACCAGAGATAATGAGATATCATCAAACCAGAGATACTGAGTTATCATCAAATCAAGAATACTGAACTTGCAGCAAACCCGAGATATTGCGATATCATCAAACCCAGAGATATTGAGATATCATCAAATCAAGAATACTGAGATATCACAGAATCAAGAATACTGAAACGGCATCGAATCAAGCATGCTGAGATATCACAGAATCAAAAATACTGAAACAGCAGCAAATCAAGAATACTGAGATATCATCAATCAGAGATACTAAGATAGCATTGAATCAGAGATATTGAGAAATCATCAAATCAAGAATACTGAGATAGTAGCAAATCATGAATACTGAAATAGTAGCAAATCAGAGATATTGAGATATCATCAAATCATGAATACTGAAATAGCAGCAACTCAGAGATACTGAGATATCATCAAATCAGAGATATTGAGATAGCACGGAATCCATCACAGAATCAAGACTACTGAAATAGAATCGAATCAAGACTATTGAAATAGCATCGAATCAAGATTACTAAGATATCATAGAATCAAGCAGGCTGAGATATCACAGAATCAAGAGTACTGGAACAGCATCAAATCAAGAATACTGAGATATCATAGAATCAAGAATCAAGAATACTGAGATATCATAGAATCAAGAATATTGAGATATCACATAATCAAGAATACTGGAACATCATCAAATCAGAATACTGAGGCAGCGAATCAGAAATATTGAGATAGCAGCAAATCAGAGATATTGAGAAATCATCAAGTCAAGAATGCTGATATATCATCAAATCAGAGATCTCGAGATATCATCAAATCATGAATACTGAAATATCAGCAAATCAAGAATACTGAGATATCATCAAATCAGAGATACTGAGATATCATCAAATCAGAGATCTCGAGATATCATCAAATCAGAGATATTGGGATATCATCAAATCAGAGATCTCGAGATATCATCAAATCAGAGATATTGAGATATCATCAAATCAGAGATATTGAGATATCATCAAATCATAAATATTGAGATAGCAGCAAATCAGAGATATTGAGATATCATCAAATCAGAGATCTCGAGATATCATCAAATCAGAAATATTGAGATATCATCAATTCAAAGATATTGAGATATCATCAAATCAGAAATATTGAGATAGCAGCAAATCAGAGATATTGAGATATCATCAAATCAGAGATCTCGAGATATCATCAAATCAGAAATATTGAGATAGCAGCAAATCAGAGATATTGAGATATCATCAAATCAGAGATCTCGAGATATCATCAAATCAGAGATATTAAGATATCATCAAATCAGAAATATTGAGATATCATCAAATCGAGAATACTGAGATATCATCAAATCAGAGATCTCGATATATCATCAAATCAGAGATCTCGAGATATCATCAAATCAGAAATATTGAGATAGCAGCAAAGCAGAGATACTGAGATATCATCAAATCAGAGATCTCGAGATATCATCAAATCAGAAATATTGAGATATCATCAAATCAGAGATATTGGGATATCATCAAATAAGAAATATTGAGATAGCAGCAAATCAGAGATATTGAGATATCATCAAATCGAGAATACTGAGATATCATCAAATCAGAGATCTCGAGATATCATCAAATCAGAGATCTCGAGATATCATCAAATCAGAAATATTGAGATAGCAGCAAATCAGAGATACTGAGATATCATCAAATCAGAGATCTCGAGATATCATCAAATCAGAAATATTGAGATATCCTCAAATCAGAGATATTGGGATATCATCAAATCAGAAATATTGAGATAGCAGCAAATCAGAGATATTGAGATATCATCAAATCAGAGATCTCGAGATATCATCAAATCAGAGATCTCGAGATATCACCAAATCAGAAATATTGAGATATCATCAAATCAGAGATATTGGGATATCATCAAATCAGAAATATTGAGATATCATCAAATCAGAAATATTGAGATAGCAGCAAATCAGAAATATTGAGATATCATCAAATCAAGAATACTGAGATATCATCAAATCAGAGATCTCGAGATATCATCGAATCAGAGATAATGAGATATCATCAAATCAGAGATCTCGAGATATCATCAAATCAGAAATATTGAGATATCATCAAATCAGAGATATTGGGATATCATCAAATCAGAAATATTGAGATAGCAGCAAATCAGAGGTATTGATATATCACCAAAACAGAGATCTGGAGATATCATCAAATCAGAAATATTGAGATATCATCAATGCTATGTAATTAGCACAGACATGCTAGTGAAAATAAGATAACTTATCTTAACTTATCTTAACTTATCTTAACTTATCTTTGCTTATTTTCACTAGCATGTCTGTGCTAATTCCATAGCATTGTGGAAGCATGCATGTAGAAAAAAAGAGCAAACATTCTTGTCGCTTGCATGATATGGTTAGATTATGCGTGTTGTATTCTTGCTGTATGTTTCATGCATGTTGTAATCCAAGATGGAATTAGCTTGCTTTCCTGACTCAACTTATCTCCGTCTGGATGATATTCTAGTTTCCCAGGCTAGGCGATACCTGTGATTCTGTGATGTTTCAATATTCTCGATTCTGTGATAGATTCTATGATATCTCAGTATTCTTACTTTGCTGCTATTTCAGTATTCATGATTTGATGATATCTCAGTATTCTTGATTCGATGCTGTTTCAGTATTCTGGATTTGCTGCTATTTCAGTATTCATGATTTGATGATATCTCGAGATCTCTGATTTGATGATATCTCAGTATTCTTGAGTTGCTGCTATCTCAATATTTCTGATTTGATGATATCTCCAGATCTCTGATTTGATGATATCTCGAGATCTCTGATTTGATGATATCTCAATATCTCTGATTTGCTGCTATCTCAATATTTCTGATTTGATTATATCTTAATATCTCTGATTTGCTGCTATCTCAATATTTCTGATTTGCTGCTATCCCAATATCTCTGATTTGATGATATCTCAATATTTCTGATTTGAAGATATCTCGAGATCTCTGATTTGATGATATCTCAATATCTCTGATTTGATGCTATCTCAATATTTCTGATTTGATGATATCTCAATATCTCTGATTTGATGATATCTCAATATTTCTGATTTGATGATATCTCGAGATCTCTGATTTGATGATCTCTGATTTGATGATATCTCGAGATCTCTGATTTGATGATATCTCAATATCTCTGGTTTGTTGCTACTTCATTATTCTTGATTCGATGCTGTTTCAGTATTCTTGATTTGATGCTGTTTCAGTATTCTTGATTTGATGATTTTTCAATATCTCTGATTCACTGCTATCTCAATATTTCTGATTTGCTGCTATCTCAGTATTCTGGATTTGGTGCTGTTCGAGTATTCTTGATTCTATGATATCTCAGGATGCTTGATTCTATGATATCTCTGTATTCTTGATTCGATGCTATGTCAATAGTCTTGATTCGATGCTATTTCAGTATTCTTGATTCTGTGATATCTCAGTATTCTTGATTTGATGATATTCCGGTATTCTTGATTCTATGATATCTATTCCGTGATATCTCAATATCTCTGATTTGATGATATCTCAGTATTCTTGATTTGCTGCTAATTCAGTCTTCATGATTTGATGATATATCGAGATCACGGATTTGCTAGTATTTCAGTATTCGTGATTTGCTACTATCTCAGTATTCTTGATTTGATGATTTCTCAATATCTCTGATTTGCTACTATTCAGTATTCTTGATTTGATGATATCTCGGTATTCTTGATTTGATGATATCTCAGTATTCTTGATTTGATGCTGTTTCAGTATTCTTGATTCTGTGATATCTCAGTATTCTTGATTTGATGATTTCTCAGTATTCTTGATTTGATGCTTTTCCAGTATTCTTGATTCTGTGATGTCTCAGTATTCTTGATTTGATGCTGTGTCAGTATTCTTGATTCTGTGATGTCTAAGTATTCTTGATTTGATTCTGTTTCAGTATTCTTGATTCTGTGATGTCTCAGTATTCTTGATTTGATGCTGTTTGAGTATCTCTGGTTTGCTGCAAGTTCAGTATTCTTGATTCTGTGATATCTCAGTCTTCTTGAATTGATGCTTTTCCAGTATTCCTGATTCTGTGATATCTCAGTATCTCTGATTTGATGATATCTCAGTATTCTTGATTCTGAGATTTCTCAGCTTGCTTGATTCGATGCTGTTTCAGTATTCTTGATTCTGTGATATCTCTGATTTGATGATATCTCAGTATTCTTGATTCTGAGATTTCTCAGCTTGCTTGATTTGATGCTGTTTCAGTATTCTTGATTCTGTGATGTCTCAGTATTCTTGATTTGATTCTGTTTCAGTATTCTTGATTCTGTGATGTCTCAGTATGCTTGATTTGATGCTGTTTGAGTATCTCTGGTTTGCTGCAAGTTCAGTATTCTTGATTCTGTGATATCTCAGTATTCTTGATTTGATGCTGTTCCAGTATTCTTGATTCTGTGATATCTCAGTATTCTTGATTTGATGATTTCTCAGTATTCTTGATTTGATGCTTTTCCAGTATTCTTGTTTTGATGATATCTCATTATTCTTGATTCTGTGATATCCCAGTATTCTTGATTCTGTGATATCTCAGTATTCTTGATTTGATGCTTTTCCAGTATTCCTGATTCTGTGATATCTCTGACTGGGTAATATTTCAACATGGTGGCTCCACAAATATTAACAGAACCCCATTTTGAGTTCCATGATCGAGTGTGATATTTATAGTGATGATGAGGATGATTGCTTTGCTCCTTCTGATTTTGTTTAACTGCCGAGACTAGACCCGGAGTTGATGCCGTTTTGGATCGTGATGACGACTATCTTGTTCCGTCAGACTTTGTTTGACGGCAAAATACTTTTTTGACGGGTTGTTTATGATTGAGTAGTATAGATAGTGGGGGTATCAGTATAGTTTTTTTTCAAAAAAGTATGAAAAAACTGCTACAATATGCAAGGGTCCCCCTTCCACTCCTTTTTACTTTTAAAACGTCTGTATTACAAATGAGAAAATCGGGTAGGGTCCCCACTTCCACTCTTTTTTTTTCAAAACGTCTGTATTACAAATGAGAAAATCGGGTAGGGTCCCCACTTCCACTTTTTTTTTGTTCAAAAACGTCTCTTTTTTATCAAATTATGATAGACTATCATTACTACTTCGGGGATTAAAATTACAATATCGACATAATTAGGGCCCTGTGCGGATCGAAGACAGACGTAAAGGAAAATGACCTTGATATGCAAATATCTTCACGCTACCGCCTATGTTTACTGTTTTTTGTGTATGACCACTGCAACTACGCCAGATACATTCCATTAAAATAAATGACGCCTTCAGTCTGAACAAAACCCATCCCGGGTCAACTGAACTTCTCCGAAACAAGGGAGCCAGTGTCTCTCGTCACAAGTCACATAACCATTGAGCAAACTATCAATCGAATGCAAAGTCTCAAGGTGGGATCATTGGGTGCAGTATAAATTATACAGCATAAGGGTACTAGCGTTGGTGCATTACACGTCACTGTAGAGCAAAGCTGGTAGAATCCATTCTCCAAATGGAAAATACGACACCAGACGTTACTTATTCGCACAATGAACTGCATTCATCCTAGACAAAGGACAGTGAGAAAGACGCGAGGAGAGCTACGGAATCTTTCAGTGGTTTCATAAACCCATTCCAAGTTAATATCAACGACCAGAAGTTATACTTTCAATCGTCATGTGTTCCAGCACAGAGATATGTTGATGATCTATTACAAGCCTCATGATCAGCTGTTGGAGAGAAGAACATGGACAAGTTTGTCAGTGACTTCTTAATTGACACGCCGACCCCACCCTACTCCACGACAAAAATCAAGAAAGCCAAACTGACAACCTTTGCATCAACTCATTTAAGTGTCCAATAAGCCTACAAACACAAATAACACAATTATGTAGATCAAAGCAGAAACACTATAGATGGTCAATTGGTTCTCTTATTTGTCAATTCAGTTGACGCAACATACTATCCTCTGTGTTCAGTACCGTGGTCCCTTGCAACAGCTGATGGTATGCCTCAAAGCCTACCTTCAGTTCTTGCATGTACGTTTGAAAAACTTAGCACAGTTGGTGTTTGATCAAAAAGATGTGTGTTCATCATAGGAGGAAGCAGACACCAAAATGAGTTTACGCTGTCAATCCTCACCAACATCAGCACTGATCCTGCTTGCAATATTTGTTTCATTTCAGGAATGGCACTTGAATGGGTATTACAATGAGAACGTTGAATGTGAAACAGATTGTTGAAGTTAAGAGTCTGATATGTGCTGTGTACTACATTGCTCCACAGGCTGTGATACAACCATTGTCTTTGTATGGAGAGGCAAGGCAGTCCCCTTGAAGATTATTGAAAAGAACAATGAGTTTGTGCCTTTTTTTGGATTGCTCGAATTGAACTGAATTTGTTTTTATAGTCGCACCAACAGCTAATGTCATACTGCGACTTTCCAGCTTCCGTTTGGTGAAGACCACAGATGCATCTGCGGGCAATTTTTATGCACGAGCGGGCATCTGAGTAGAACTACTGACTCTCCGCGAGCCAGCTCAAATGAGAAGAAAAAGGAGAATGGATTCACCCACATCTACACTTCTCTATGTGTCTATATAAAATATAGGTAGGTATGCGGCACGACTCCATCCACACTTTTCGGCAAGGTTTCTGAAGTCATCACGCAAAAACACCGTATCTCAACTGAGTAAACCTTAAAAAATACCACACCTCCATGCATACAGCTAAATTGCAAATAAGGAACGAGATTTCAGACGAGAGAGGTATAATTTCGAAACGAAAACAAAAACATATAAAATATACAGTCGTTACACAAAAAAATGACTATAATTTATCTGCGGGATATTCTCCTCTTTGTCAAGTATGTTTTAGTCAATTGAAAATACGCGGTTGTTTATGTAAGTATTTTGTGAGGTCTTCAGAAATCTCGGCGAAACGTGCGGATTGAGAACATCTATATTTAATTGGGTTTTTAAGACGCACTCGGTCAATCTCTACACACATTTGACTTTGTCAACGTCAAAGAAAGTAGGGCGAACGATTATTTAAAAAGTTATGACGATGTTTATAATGTATATATGACGTAGCAACATGGCGTCAGAATGTTCTTTATTTAAAGACATACGTAAAATACACATAAAACGGTATTTCTGGACAAGACCAAGTATGTTTAAGCTAAAACAGCTATTTAGTAGCGAAAATGAAAATGTCATCAGAAATTTAAGTATGTATATCTTCAAATGTTTTGAAGTAAAGAAACAGATTATTTGACCATATAATGAAAACCTTCTTAATCCATATTTGACATCCAATTAATGTAACTTTGTTTTATTTATCATATATGCATGTAAGTCGTATATAATTGTAAATATGTAGGTAATTACATTAGTGTTATAACTACAGTTGTTTTTATATTAAACTTATTTTGAATGATGTCATTAGTTTGCAAATATAGCTAACATAAATACTATTTACAGCCGTTAATTACCCAGGTGGCGGTGCCGTACGGATGCAGTGAGCGCGTTAGGTATGGACAGACCAAATCACCAATCCTGCTGCATTTGTGGGGCACTACCACCTTGGGATTGTTATATTAATTCTGTTCGAATGTTTTGCAATACGTTGTAACATCACAACAGTAACACCTTCTCCGTTATTTCTATTAATTAGGAATACAAATAATATAATATTATGTTTATAGCAGAAAAATGTTAATGTAAATACTTAGAACTGTAAATATGTTTATTGCTATGTCATATGTTCTATGTATATATGCATTTGTAGTATCTCACGGGCCTATGGCCTATTGATTTATGAATAAAATCTTCTTCTTCTTCTATAATAAATCCTTTTGCGTGATCCGCAAAGATAAAATATAGACATATCTTAAATATTTTCAAATTGTTTTTCTATGAGTTAAATTCTTTAGTATCTAAATAAAATGTTTTTTATGCAGAATGCGCATAGAACCTTCTCACCTGTAGAACTGCGGTTGCGGTAGTGCATTGATAGGGTAAAAAAGTCCGTTTTCAAATAACAGGATTTAACAATGTGTTAATTAAACCACTCCTTAGCCATTATACGTCGAGCGAGCAAAGCGAGCGAGAACATTCTTTTATACTGAGGGCGTGCATCGAAATTGTTTGATATTTTATCTACAGTAACATGGAAATACATGTATGAATACAAAAGTAAGTTTTCAAATAAAAGGATTTAACAATTTGAATGTGTTAATTAAACCACTCATTAGCCATTGTGTCGAGCGAGCAAAAAAATTGTTTATACTGAGGGTGTGCATCGAAATTGTTTGATATTTTATCTACAGTAACATAGACATACATGTATGAATAAAAAAGGTCCGTTTTCAAATAAAAGGAATTAAAAATGTGTTAATTAAACCACTCATTAGTCATTATGCGGCGAGCGAGCGAAAAAAAAATTATACTGAGGGCGTGCATCGAAATTGTTCGCTATTTTATCTACAGTAACATGGACATACATGTATGAATAAAAAAAGTCCGTTTTCAAATAAAAGGATTTAACAATGTGTTAATGAAACCACTCATTAGTCATTATGCGTCGAGCGAGCGAAGCGAGTGGAAATTTTTTTTACTGAGGGCGTGCATCGAAATTGTTTGATATTTTATCTAATTACCACTCATTAGCCATTATGCGTCTAAAAAAATTAATAATACTGAGGGCGTGCATCGAAATTGTTTGGTATTTTATCTACCGTAACATGGACATGCATGTATGAAAAAAAAAAGTCCGTTTTCAAATAAAAGGATTTGAGAATGTGTCAATTAAACCACTCATTAGTCATTATGCGTCGAGCGAGCGAGAATTTTTTTTATACTGAAGGCGTGCATCGAAATTGTTTGATATTTTATCTACAGTAACATGGACATACATGTATGATCCGTGAAATAACAATGGTGCATCCAGCTGAGTTTTCCAATCTGGTTCTATGTTTCGGATCATTTCGTATTTCCAAGATTTTCCTCGGATGCATTGGAAAATATCTCCGCAATAGTGGCGCTAATATGTACAGAAATCTGAGTCTCTAGATCTGGACCGAACGAACAATCTGTTCTCGGCGGTATGCACCATCTTCAGTATTTTAAGAGCATAGTTCCTCTTTGTAAAGCGATGGAAATGCTTCAATGGTTTGAGTTCTTTAACTAGAAGAGCATTGAAAAATGCCAAGCAGAACTTGATGTGATTTATAAACTTCGTAAGATTCTTGGTCATGATCACTTTCATACTATCTTTGTTAAACTTGTTAAAAAGTTTATCAAAAGAGGTTATGACCCTATCATTTTGCAACGTTCTGCATGCTTGGTGGTGGACCCTTTTACAGTTCGCCACTATGCTTTCCTCTTTAATTGTACGATGACCGGACAGGCTGTGGACCCTATGATGACGCCTACCTAAAGCCCATTGGAACGGTGGCGTTTGATATTTGTCTATGATCTTTCCTGTCGTGCCCTTAATGGTTTATTCTCTTGTTGCTCTGGCTTCTGCCAAGTCACTGAGTACCTTCATTGTGGCTTTCTAGGCTATTGTTTTTTGTATTATATTTACACGAGCATATTTGTGTTTTACTTATATTGCCTATTGATGCTGCCTTGTTGGTTAGAGATTAGATCATGCGGGGATTTCTTTATTTACACTATCCTGTTTTAATGGGATGACAGTAGGGTAAGTGTGAGGTTTGGTGAACCCTAGAACCGGTTTAAACCCCCAGTGGTCTACTTTGCCACTGACCGTTCCAAGGCGGTAGCCCTATTGTCAACCCTTTTGTGTTTGTGATGTCGTTTGCATTTATGATTACTTTTGCCTTCTTGTTTGTCTGTTTGCGTGTTTGTTTCTGTCTTTTGTGGTTGATTGTCCTCCTTGAATGCTACTTTCCCTGTCCGATCTTTTTATATTTCTTTACCAGGAGCAAGCAGCTACTTAAACATGTGAAGGAATGTTCAAAAAAAAAGAAAAGAAAAAAAAAGAGTTACTATAAATTTTGAAGAAAGGCGTTGTAAAAGTTAGACATAAACTTACTGGGATACCTTTATTTCTTTGGTCTCACTACATAGTAATCTAGTGAGAGCTGATCGTGAGGGTAATTGGAATCTCCATCTCAACAACTATACGTCCGCCCGTCGTCCACAAATGTTGTGTAATAAGCATCAGAGTTATGGCCCTTGAATTAATAACAATCCTGTATCGATCTGTCTAAAAGTCATGGAGTGAAAATACCTCGAAGTGTTGTGGAATACGGACAGCTACCATATCATGCACTATTTTATAGAAAAGGCAAAGGCGCGCATCTGCTCTGCGTTGCTCTAACAGCCTCCATCCCAGCCTCTCCAACATACAAGTAACACTCGAGTAGCTTGAGTAGTCGTTTAGCGTCCACCTTGCTGCTCGGCGTTAGACTTTTTCAAGTTTGTCGATGTTGGACTTCGTGTCGGGGTCCCACATGCTGCTGGCATACTCTAGTTGTGGGGCGGACAAGGGAATTTTATGCGCATTCCTTAAGTTTGGGAGAATTAACCCTTATATAACGTTTAATAAACCAAGAGTTTAGTTTGCCTTACCTGCTATCCTGTTGATGTGGGTGTTTCAGGATAGGTTGCTTGTGATGTCAACACCAAGGTAGCGAGCACTCTCAGTTGTCTTAAGCGTCTGTCCGTGAAGTACTAGTATATAGTTTGTAGGAAGTGGGTGTTTTGACCTTGTGATTTTAATGACTGCACATTTAGACGCATTAAATTCCATGTAGTTTCCCACCTCTGAAATGTATCTAAGTCTGTCTGGAATACGTTTTAGTCGGTTTGTTGGCCGTCAATAGTCAGGTAAACTGCTATGCAATCAGCAAACATCCTTACTTGTGAGGTGATACTTTCAGGCAGATCGTTAATATATACAAGAAACAATATAGTGCATAGGACAGAACCTTGAGCAACACCGGATGTAACTGGTATAGTGTCTGATTTCTCGCCTTCGAGTACTACTGTCTGCGTCCTGTCACTGAGAAATGCCCGTATCCAGTTTAGGGTCTCACCTGTAACAGTGCTGATCTTGTATAGCAGTTTCTCATGGTTGGCGTTGTCAAAGGAATTATGTCCGGTGATTTTTTGCGTTTATTAGACATCAATTCTGACTTTTTTAGTTTTAGTAAGAACTTCTTCTTCTTCCGTTACTGTGCAGGACTCCTCTGGAGCATACTCGCACATTGTGAACTATGTACACGTGAGGGAGGGTCGGTAGTGCAGTTAAAAACAGGTTAAAAACATCTTGTAACTGGTCACTCCGTCATAGCAACCATCCTCGTCTGGAACACTTCGAGGGATGGTGCGTCGATGAGGCTGACTGGGAGGGAGTTCCATAATCTGATGCCGGACGGGAAGAAGGAGTCACGGTAGCTATTCACTGTAGTAAACGGTTGAAGAAACCTGCTAGCATGTCCTCTGGTATTGGCGCCGGTAGGGTGGAAATATGGTACAATCGGGATTTCCACCAGCTGGTGTACAATGCGGTACATCATAGCAGCTTTGGCATGCTGTCTACGTGTCTGGAGGTCCTTCCATTCCAAGTGCTGAAGCATGGTGGTGACACTGCTCGTTCGGCTGTAGTCTCCAATGACAAAACGAGCAGCCCTGCGTTGTACTGCTTCAACATTGGTGATGCTGGACTTCGTAGATGGATCCCATACTGTTGACGCATATTCTAGTTGTGGTCTAACAAGGGATTTGTAGCAAGTGGACTTAACTTCCTTGGGGCATGAGGATAGGTTTCTTCGAAGGAACGCTGTTGTGTTGTTTGCCTTCTTCGTGACAGCATCAATGTGTGGGTTCCATGATAACTTACTGTCTATGGTAACTCCCAAATATTTAGTCTTTGATGTCATCTGCAGTTGCTTGCCATGAATAGAATAGGTGGCAGGAATAAAACGCCTCTTGTTTGTGACTCTCAAAACCTCACATGTGTCGGGATTAAATGCCATCTGCCAGTCATCTTCCCATTGCTGAAGGTGATCAAGGTCTGATTGTAGCTTCTTGGCGTCTTCATCGGAGTTGATAATCCGGTACAGCATGCTGTCATCAGCAAAAAGGCTGACCTTGGACTCAACTCTCGATGGTAGGTCGTTTATGTACACCAGGAAGAGCAGTGGTCCCATGACTGTACCTTGAGGAACTCCAGAAGTAACTGGAGCAGACTGAGAAGATTGTCCTTCTAGTACCACTTGTTGTCCACGTTGGAATACAAAACTGTGATTTTTGATATATTGGTAGTATAACTCTTATGTGCACAGATACTGTTGTTGTTTAATGAGTTTTCAACAGCATTATTTACAATGTTAAAACATTCATCTTATTCTCTGTCTACTTCTGGTGAAATTGGTTTACGACTTTTGTAGTGACACCACCAATTACCGTTATGTCATTTTGATTAGGGTTATCGAAAAGTGTGTCTTCAACATATAACGACGACTCGAAGAATCTAGTCATTGGTTCAGATTTGTTGCATCTATTGGGTTGGAAAACAATTAAGAAACATGTGCCTCAATTTCACGTATATGCATACGCATCATGAGGGGTATTACATCGAACTCAATGGTTTCTTTATAGTACTGCCCAAGGATTTATCCATAAAATCCTTGTGCTGCCACACTGCGTGTGTGTGTGTGTGTGTGTGTGTGTATTTCTAAGGATTATAGTCCCTCCACCTACGACAGGCGTCCTACCCGACGATTATAGGCACAATGTCTGGACTTTTATCTGTGTGTTGTTGTGTGATGTGATGATATGTCTACTTGAAGCAGCGAACTTTATAGTGCTGCCACACTGGAATACCACGCCGTAGTAGACATGGTACCCCCACCCACCCAGTCACATTATTCTGACACTGGTCAATCAGTCATAGCACTACCCATTATTTGCTCGTCAGGCAAGGGTTACAAGTGACTACTCCATTTTTAAAGTCTTTGGTATGACGCGGTCAGGGGACTCGATCCCACGACCTCCCGAATGCAAGGCAGACGCGATAACCACTATACCACAATGCTTCGGTGCTGCCACACTGCGTGTGTGTATAAGCGTTTATTTATCCTCGCTGTATTGCACTAAGCATTTTAGCGAGCAGACCTAGGTTTTAAGTCTCATCCGAAGGACTGGTAAGGTAGGAAATACTTTTGAAATATTTCGGTAATTAACCCAAATTCGGTCCTGGATGGGATTGAACGCGCGATCCCTGGGTTACTAATCCGCAATGCTAACCATTACACCACGGCGCTGCCACACTGCTAGGTTGATGATTTCTAAGGTTTAAAGTCCCTCTACCATATGAGCCCCCGGGAAGAATCCCCCGTTGGCTCGGCATTATGTCTGGACTATTGCGTGAGTGATTGTGTGTAGTGCTATGTATCTATCTACAGTCTACTTGAAGCAGATATAGTGCTGCCACACTGGAATACCACGCCGTAGTACGTGATACCCCACCCAGACACATTATTCTGACACCGGGTTGACCAGACGGTTTTGACCAGACGTAGTACTACCCATTATTTGCTTGTCAGGCATGGGTTACAAGTTACTACTCCATTTTTAAAGTCTTTGGTATGACGCGGTCAGGGGACTCGAACCCACGACCTCCCGAATGCAAGGCAGACACTCTAACCACTACACCACAATGCTTCGGTTGCCACACTGCGATCGACTCCAGTCCCTTTAAAGGGTTCAATCGCACTATCTCGTTTTAAATTAAAAATTGGTATCAAATCCAAATGATTATATTCATATTAAAGTAGTCTCCCTTGGATAGAAAATGACCGGAAAAAGAAATTATGTTGACATTGAAACAGGTAACTTTTGCCTTCATATGTGATTGTTAAGCCTTTTAAAAAAGGACCGCAATGAAATGGTTTTACCGAACAACAAAACAGTGTGCTAATAAACTGTCACCTTCAAGAAACCGTTAATAATTAAACAAAACACGTTTAGCTAAACGAATCATCCGTGTAATAAATTATTATACGGATGATTCGTACTAAGAACCGTGCATGCTTTCTCAAATTACTGCTACAAAGATACACATGTACCCACACATATAGATACATAATATTCTCGTGAGTTTAAACCCCAGAAAATAATGATAGTATTTGTTGTTCATGGTGTTTTTTTTAATAATTTGAATGAAGCCAACATTTTGGAGTAGTACTTGACTGACAGCATTTCACTTTGTGTATTCTGCCTGACTCCACCTACAACACCACAGATCACCCAGGCAGTCTGACTTTTCACACCTTTTACTGATAGTGTGGGAAATAGATAATCTCAACAAGTAGTGTCCTGCTGAACTCATTAACTTTGTTTTCACAGCATGGGTTATAAACGACCATAAACGATGCCGGGGACTGGAATTAACGTGACTTCCGTTGACTACTCACGTTAAATAAATGACCTTTTTACCAACCCTCTCAGTCATCAGTAGTCAGAGTAGATGCGTTTCTACTTCAGTTCCCATGGTTTAGTAGGCATTGTATATATTGTATATACATGAGATACAGAAATCTCCTTCAAACCGAATTGTCTTTTACACGTATGTATTCAGTCTTCAATGACTCTGACCACCTATTGTAGACTGCAGTTCATACATGTGATATTTTCAGGAGGGTTACCAGGGAGATTTGACTTTTTTTTTCAGGGAGATTTGACAAAATTCAGGGAGTTTTTTATACTCAAATTTTTAACGCGTACCGGTATTTTTTTTATTTTATATAAACCTTAATAAAGGGGGTAAATCAGCATAAAAACATGATATTTTATACATACAATAGTTGAATACTGTATATTGCATGTTAGCATAGAATATAATCAAGTATAGCATGTAATTAAACACTTTATATAGACTCTGTCCACTTTTTAACCACTAATTACAACAAGACTTGGCTTCTGCCAGCATCACCTTTTAGTTAATGATGATCATTAATCTGCTTTCATGAACATACCATAAAATAACATCATTTAAATCTGCTAGGGTATATATCTTGAGACTCTGTCCACTTTTTAACCACTAATTACAACCTACCCACTTACAGTCGGTGTATTTCTATCATAATCAACCTCCCATGGAAATTACAGATTAGTTGAAATCGTCAACCTTTAATTGTCCTCAATTATAATATTAATCCAATAAATATACCAAATATCAATCGATGCCGAATTCGCTAATTACCACCCCACTTACAGTCGGTGTATTCCTTAATCCTATCATAATCAACCTCCCATGTACATTACAGGTATTGCCGCCACGTGTCATAAACAAACAATCCAATCATTATTTTCACACAATAAACCAATTACCTGACATGCTAATCCTTTTAATTACCCGCCCAGGGGCAATGTTTTCACAGATATAGATAAGACAGCAAGTGTTTATTCTAGATCATTCGGAAAACTCGGTCTTGATCCAATAAATCATAGCAATTACCCAAAAGGATTCGCAAATAGCGAAATTTTGTAACTCGGCGGAAAATACCGGGAGAAATGGAGCTCCCGGCAGGAGGCCGGGAGATCCCACGAAATTCCGGGAGAAATTAGCTCCCGGCGGGAGATATCACATGTATGGCAGTTTACAATGTACAATTTATAAACTGCAGTCTACAATAGGTGGTCAGAGTCATTGAAGACTGAATACATACGTGTAAAAGACAATTCGGTTTGAAGATGATTTTTGTAGACTGCAGTTTACAATTTGTAAACTGCAGTCTACAATAGGTGGTCAGACCTGGCAGCAGCCAGCAGAGCTTATGGGATGGCGAGTTGTCCGTCGTCCGTCCGTCTGTCGACCGTCTGTTAACTTTTACCTCGTTAAGACGATAGGGCCTTCATTTTTCATCCGATCTTTACCAAACTTTAAAACATTGTTAATGTCAACGAAAGCTCGGACAAGTTCGAAAACCAGCCAGATCGGACCAGTAACAGCGGAGTTATGGCCCTTGATTTGGTTAAAAATGCAATATTTTGCCTCATTAAGACGATAGTGCCTTCATTTTTCATCCGATCTTTACCAAACTTTAACAGATTGTTGACTGTCAATGAAAGCTCAGACAAGTTTGAAAACCAGCCAGATCGGACCAGTATCAGCGGAGTTATGGCCCTTGATTTAGTTAAAATTGCTATATTTTGCCTCGTTATTTAAAGCTACAGACCCTCTATATTAACTGGTAATAACTCATGAATATGAATGAGTCACGTGTGAAATAGTTTAAAATCGACGAACACCCCAAAAGTCGGTATATAAGGCAGAAATCGATGCGTAAAATATCACATTTTTATTTAGCCTTCGTACAGGTAACAACGATAAATATACGGCTTCAGAATATAAGTACTTGTCCGGAACGGGATTTGCGCTGCGCCACAGCCGTTGCGCTTTTAAGTTTTGAAAGCCGTACATTTAACCACTAGACCAAGGCTATTTATTGGTTTGTTCTAGCATTATTAACACTAAATAGGCATTACGTAATAACTAGCTCACAAACAAACTCATCATGCGCTAAATAACAAGTCGATATATGGTTGTTTTGAGGCGGAATATTGGTTTCATATTGATAACATATAGTATTACACCAGGCAATGCTAATTTACACGTCCGACAAGATGGTCTATATATGTATGGATTCATCTTGATTTGCGTTCAAATATATGTTAAGTTACTTTGCCTCATAATAAATTGTAGTTTGTATACCATTTTCTCAAGCAGCATTATAGCTCAGTGATAGAGCACCTGACTTGAAATCAGAAGGTCGTGTGTTCGAGTCCCGAAAGAGGCAAATCTTTTTTCTTCTGTAAATCATAGTGTTACCTGTGTACAGGTACGATGTGCACTGGTCGATGTCTATACAATAAATGATGTCCTACGTTATATTTGCTCGCTTAAATACCCGATTTCGACATGAGCTGGTGAACATGAAGTTACAAATAAAGACACGCCTACAAAGAAGAAATCGATTTAAGGCCCTATCTTTAAGAAGATAGGGCCTTAGTTTTTCATCCGATCTTTAATAAACTTAAACAGATTGTTAATATCAATGCAAGCTCAGACAAGTTCAAAAACCAGCCAGATCAGACCATTAACAGCGGAGTTATGGCCCTTGATTTAGTTAAAAATGCTATATTTTGCCTCGTTAAGACGATAGGGGCTTCATTGTTCATCCGATCTTTACCAAACTTTATCAGATTGTTGAAGGGGTTGATGCACTATTTCCAAACACAGTTTATTTTAAAGGGCTCTCAAAAACTTGAAAAAAGCTGAAAGAATTATCAAAATGCCATGAAAAATAAAGGAGATATGACCTATTGAAAATTTGCAAAGAACATAAATGGAGGCGGCCATCTTTGAACGATGACGTCATCGTGCCGTTTTACCATATATGGCATATTGACAAAATGTATTTTAAAGCAAAAAAAATCACTGCAAATTGATTAAAAATAAATATAAAGATGTAAAATGTATACATTTTAGTATTATTTTTCATTTGCAGTTATTTTCTTTGCTTTAAAATACATTTTATCAATATGCCATATATGGTAAAACAGCGCGATGACGTCATCGTTCAAAGATGGCCGCCCCATTTATGTTCTTTTCACATTTTCAATAGGTCATAATTATCTCCTTTATTTTTCATGGCATTTTGATAATTCTTTCAGCTTTTTTCAAGTTTTTGAGAGCCCTTTAAAATAAACTGTGTTTGGAAATAGTGCATCAACCCCTTTAATGTCAATGAAAGCTTGGACAAGTTCGAAAACAGCCAGTTCGGAAGTTCTGACCAGTAACAGTGGAGTTGTGGCCCTTGATTTCGTTAAAAATGTTTTTATTTGCCTCAATACGTTAGGGCCTTCATTTTGCATCTGATCTTTGCCAGATTTTATGACTCTTTTTTATATTATTATTTTTTGTCTCGCCTTTTCGAAGGAAAAAAGAGACATAGGTGTTGCTTTTCCGGCGGCGGCTGCGTCAACATTCAAGTATTGCGTTTAGGTCATTTTCTCACAAACTGTATGCACTAGACCTTTCAAACTTTGCTTATAGTTGTATCTTGGGTGGTACACCACAACGTGACAAAGCAAATGTGGAAGTGACCTTGACCCTCCAAGCAAAGGGCAGATAACTTAATAAGTTTTAGGTTCAACTTTTGCGCTTAGGTCACTTTTTCACAAACTGTATGCACTAGACCTTTCAAACTTTGCATGTAGTTGTGTCTTGAGTGGTACATCGCAACGTGACAAAGCAAATGTGGAAGTGACCTTGACCCTCCAAGCAAAGGGCAGATAACCTTATAATTTTTACCTTCAACTTTTGCGTTTAGGTCAATTTCTCACAAACTGTATGCACTAGACCTTTCAAACTTTGCTTGTAGTTGTATCTTGGGTTGTACATTGCAACGTGACAAAGCAAATGTGGAAGTGACCTTGACCCGCCAGGGCTTTTTTACCTTATATAACAGAGGCCTGTAAAGGGCCTCTTCCCAACAGAAAATTGGACTGTTTTTTCCCAACTGTGGCAGAAATATTTCCCAATCGGAAAACATCAGTCCCTCAGAATTTGAGAAAAAGCATGAATTCTGCAGTGTGTTTTTGTCTGCTAAGTAAATTCCGACTTGGAAAAGTTAATAATTATGGTAAATAATGGATGACAATATAAATAAAGTATATTAATGTCATATTTACTTAATTTATGAAACCTTGTATTTTTCCCAAAATGAGAAATAAGCGCGTTCTTTTTTCCCAAAATGGACAGGCCTGGGCCTCTTCCCAATTTTGTGGAAAAAAGCCCTGCCCGCCAAGCAAAGGGCAGATAACTTAATAATTTTTTCCTTCAACTTTTGCGGTTAGGTGAATTTCTCACAAACTGTATTCGATAGACGTTTCAAACTTTGCTTATAATTGTATCTTTGGTGGTACATAGCAGCGTGATAAAGCAAATGTGGATGTGACCTTGACCCCACAAGCAAATGGCAGATAACCTTATAATTTTTACCCTCAACTTTTGCGTTTAGGTCATTTTTCACAAACTGTATGCACTAGACCTTTCAAACTTCGCTTATAGTCGTATCTTGAGTGGTACTTTGCAACGTGACAAAGCAAATGTGGATGTGACCTTGACCCTCCGAGCAAGGGCAGATAACACTACTTTTTACTTTCAACATTTGCATTTAGGTCACTTTTTCACAAACTTTATGCATTAGATCATTCAAACTTTCCTTATAGTTGTTTCTTATGTAGTACATCACAACGTGTCAAAAAGTAAATGTGGATGTGACCTTCACCCTGCAAGCAAAGGGCAGATAACTTTAATTGTTACATTTACATCGCTTTCTCATGAACTATTAGTATGCACTAGATGCTTTAAACCTAGTTTGTAGCTTAATCTTTGGAAGACAATTGAATTGAATTGGATTTTATAGTCGCACCAACAGCTAAGGTCATATGGCGACTTTCCAGCTTCCATTGTTGGAGGAAGACCCCAGGTGCCCCTCCGGCAACTTTCGTGCACGGGCGGGCACCTGGGTAAAACCACCGACGTTCCGCAAGCCAGCTGGATAGCTTCCTCACATAAAGATTCCTAGGCCCCTGAGGGATCGAACCTACAGCGGTGAGGGGAAAGTGATTTCAAGTCAGAGACGTTAACCACTCGGCCACGGATGCTCCTTTTTGAAGACAAAACATTCTATTTTGACACAGTTGTGTCTTGGGTAGTGCATCTTTTTGAATGCATGGATGTCATCATTCTATGACCTTGACATACTTTTTAGAGGTGATGATTTTTTTTGTTGAATTTTTTCTTTTATAGAATGCCATTTTGTTTTTCAACAAATGCACATAAATGTCATCTCAGAAAACTGTAAACTCCATTGGTTTTAGTTACTAAAATGTTTACAAACTTTCATTTAAGCAACATTTATCTTTTAATTTTAAAGTCTCGCCCCCATTAGGCGAGACATGTGAATCCGCAGATTTTTTGTTTTGACAAATTGAGTCCTGTGTGTGTGTGCGGGGTGGGGGGAGTTTTTTTTTGTTTGCCAGGTGCCAGGTTTTTGCCTCTCTCTCCCCACTTTCGATCTGCCCGGGGCCCTGGTAAGATGCAATAGGGGCCACGATATATTATTTCAACAATGTGTGTGTGTAGTATCATGGCAAAGACGTCGGACAAGGTTTATAGTACATGTATTAGGAAGCTAAACCTAGAAACTAGAACACGTGAACTTAACTAATTGAACTTACTTATAAGCAACACTAAATAAACATCAGTATTAAAAGTACAGTAGACCACAGACCTAATAACAAATATTAATATGTCTGTGAGCAGACCTTCATTTTCACTAGATTTTCATACGACTACCAATTTTTCTACAGAAACATCACAATATGTTTTGAGTCATGCGCTCCGGGGCCTGCAATATTATATATCGATCTAATTGCAAAAGACAATCAGTCTTAATTATAAAATACACACCATTTATGGAAGATCGGTATAATTGGTCATAGTTAAAGGAATTAAGAAATCCAGTTACAAGAGTAACTGGATGTAGTTAAATATTTGTTCTATCTATGAATTTATGAAAGTATATGACAGTGTTTTAATTATGCACTCCGGGGCCTGCTGTACTTGATAGGGGATGGTAACATGCTATAAATACACGACATCACAGTTGAAATGGTGTGACCTTAAAACAAAAATTAATAATAAAAAAAAAAACATTTGTCACCGACTTTTTGCAACAGCAAATGAGTTTTTACCACTCGACCAAGGCCTTTTACGGAAAATACCGAGCATATTGGTACAGGCAGAGCAGATTATACCGTATAATCCTAATAAACGCCCCTCGGGGCGTAACATTTTGAAAAAGGAGGGCGTTTATTTGATAACAAAAATACATAATATAACTTTTAAATCAGACATTTAAGGATTTTCTTCATCAAGAAAAACAAAGTCTGCATGTCAGTCAATCAATTAATGCATCGGATTTTAAGTTTTCTAGTGATTTTGTGTGTTCCATTGTGAATGAAATAGATGAACTTGCATCTTCTGTCAAGTTTAAAAAAAACATATTTCTGGAGAGAAAAAAAGGATGGGGAGGGGTTGGGGGGCGTTTATTTAGGGAGGGGTGTTTATTAGGAATTATACGGTAATACATATTATTGATAACTTGTATCATAATACTCCGGTAATACCGCGCACTCACTACCCCTCAATATTGACCGGTAATTATGTTACAGTTTATGCTGAGAGCCGAGGTATTGAAGTTATACCGTAACATCCTACGTACCGTAAAGACAATACCAGATGAGTACTACAGGAAGGAGATGGCACAATGGGCTCGAGATGACTTCAAGAAGAACAAGCATTTAACTGATGAGGTAAACATTTAGATTCAAACATGTGACCAGAGCCTTTTTAAGTGGGGCTGGAGTGAAATTAGGTTGCATTGCGTGGTCCCGCCTTAATTCCATTAAGCGATGGGAAAGGTTAAATTACCTAATACATTTTTTATTTTACAATATGCCAACTTTTTAAGCCAAAATTAAGGTTTAATTTTTATACCCCAGCCAACCCCGTTTTTCGCTTCTTGGAGAAGGGGTTGGATGGGGCATGAAAGTTAATACTCGGACCAAGTAATGATTCCCAATTACAAAAAAAAAATTATTTTCCAAATTTTGGAAAAAAAATCCCAATCTTTAAAAAAAGTGGCATAATTTCCATAGTTTAAATTGTATGTTAAAATAAATGCCCAATTCTGTAATTGATCTATATTCTCAAATTGGGAAGAATGGTAAGCATTTATATGGTTGATGAGATCTCTGATGAAATTGAACCATACCGAATAAATCTTTTACTGGCAAAACATGTCACAAAATATGTTACGGCAATCACATTCCGTGGAACTCTCTTCTAGTTGGGAATGAGACCATTTTTTTTGCCCCAAAATTAGCCAGAAAGGAACACTGTATACTGTATGTTGGGACCTCTATATTGGGTCATGAGTTTGTATATATAAATTTCCAAATAAGGATATTGTAAATACTGGTTAACAGTTGTCCATATTTCAGGCGACAATCAAAATGATGATGACAAAAGGGAAAATGTCTCTGCGCGAGTTGGAGCAGAGTATCTCAATCTCAAAATGGTAGGTGTGCTCTTCTGTCTTTTCCTCTGGTATCGGTCTATTCTACCTGCATCTATTCATTTGTCTCTCCATCCACTATCAGAACCTCTTACCAGCAACTGTACTGGTGAAGTAAGTTTACGTGATTTTCTTTTAAAAGCAAAGAGTTCTGGCACCTCCACCGAATGGTGAGGGAGCATATAGTGTTAGCCATGTGCGTCTGTCCATCTGAGTGTCCATCCGTTTGTCTCCAAAAGTTTGTATGTCTATCTCCCCCCACAGTTTTCAACTGATTGTTTTGGAACTTCACAGGACGCTTACAAAGTTGATTTCAAGTACCCCAAATGAATGTAGAATGAACGCAGAATGAACAAACTATGAACGATGCACGATCTAACACTGAATGTAAAATAAACGCTGAATCCATTTTTATCAACACAAAATGAACAATGAATGTATTTTTAGCTCTACTGATCAAAGATCAGCAGAGCTTGTGCCATGGTTGCGGTGTACGTCATCCGTTCGTCCGTCTGTTCGTCCGTAAACTTTTTTTGTAGCGACTACTCCTCTGAAACCACTGGATGGATTTTCATGAAACTTTTCAGAAATGTTGATGTGTTATTGATCCTAGCAAAAGTTCACGTTGACGTGAAATCCAAGATGGCCACCAAAGCTAAAAATAGATTTTTAAAAAACATGTTTGTAGCGACTACTTCTTGAAAACTATAAGTGATATTGATATGGAACTTTTTTCTAAAATGACCAGCATGACATGATGTTGATCCTTGTCAAAACATGTCTGCCAGCGGCCAACTATGTTTTACATAGTTATATAATAAAAACTTGTAGCGACTACTTCTCTGAAACTACTTGACGGATTTTCATGAAACTTCACTTGAATGTTGCTCTTGATGTCTGGTTGATCGTAGCAGGCCGGCCAGAAATTCAAGATGGCCACCACGGCTAAAAATAGATTTTAAAAACAAACAAATTTGTAGCGACTACTTCTTGAAAACTATAAGTGATATTGATATAGGACTTTCTCTATAATGATCAGCATGACATGATGTTGGTCCTTGTTGAACATCATTTTGATTTGATGTTAAACAAGGCTGTCAACTTTGTTTACAAGAGTTATATAGTAAAAACTTGTAGCAACTACTCCTCTGAAACTACTTGACAGATTTTCATGAAACTTCAAAGGAATGTTGCACTTGATGTCTAGTTGATCCTAGCAAAATTTCAGGTCGACAGGAAATTCAAGATGAAAATAGATTTAAAAAAACAAATTTGTAGCGAATACTTCTTGAAAACTATAGGTGATATTGATATGGGACTTTTTCTAAAATGATTTGTTTATTTGTATCATGTTTTACGTCCTTTTAAACACATGCAAGGTTATATATGACGGTCGATTTTTTTGTGGTGGAGGCAGACCACCCACTTTTCCCGGGTAGAACCAGTACTTTACACCTCCCGCCATCCGTAAGAATCGACACTTCCTCACAAGTCAAGCTCCCAGTGGGATTCGAACTCGCAGCAGTGCGAGTTGAAGGTTTACAACACAATGCCAGCAGCCATCTTTGTTTACATAGAGTTATATAGTAAAAACTTGTAGCGACTACTCCTCCGAAACTACTTGACTGATTTTCATGAAACTTCACAGGATTTAGCTATCAAAACCTATCAGTAGAGCTTGAACACTGAAACGAAGGCAACCACCGAAATGCATTTTTAAGTCGGAATATGCTTATTTAACCTTAACGTAGATGATGGAGACTTTGTGTCAAGTATTTGTGTATAATATTACCATCAAATTTGCATTAAATCACCTGATGTACCCAGGCGTTAATAGAAACAACTGATTAGAAACATACACTTCGTTAAAAACGCTGACTTTTTAACTCTTGTGTTTACATAAACATTACATGTGCTATAAATAAACCATTTGAATCTGCACACTTCCTGTGTTGTGCTTTGCGTCGGCGCAGCGTGTTAGGGATACAGCGTAATTAGTACACAGATATTTCTTCGCCATAGTGTGTACAGTTTAGTTTTATTCAGTTGATTTGTTAGCTTAATTATAGCCCCCCGCAAATGGGGTGGGGTAATTACTGGAATCAGCTCGTCCATCCGTCTGTCCGTAGACGCAATTCTTGTCAGGGCTATTTCTCAATAACTCCTTCTTAGAATTTTGCGAGACTTGCTAGGAAGTATCATATCGAGTGGACATGCGCATACTGTCATGACGTTCCGGTTCGATAATTTTCAACTGAGTTATGGCCCTTTGTATTTCTAATATTGGTCCGTAGACGCAATTCTGTCTGTAGACGCAATTCTTGTCCAGGCTATATCTCAATAAATCTTGACCAGGCTATTTCTCAATAACTCCTTCTTAGAATTTCGCGAAACTTGCTAGGAAGTATTAATATTGAGTGGACATGTGCATACTTTCATGACATTCCGGTTCGATAATTTTCCACTGAGTTATGGCCCTTTGTATTTCTAATATCTGTCCGTAGATGCAATTCTTGTCCGGGCTATTTCTCAATAACTCCTTCTTATAATTTTGCGAAACTTGCTAGGAAGTATCAGTGGACATGCGCATACTATCATGACGTTCGATTCGATTCTATAATTTTCCACTGAGTTTTGGCCCTTTGTATTTCTAATATATTTATATATATATATAATACGAAATTCTTGTCCGGGGTATTCCTCTAAAACTCCTTGTTAGAATTTATTGAAACTTTCTAGGAAGTATCAATATCAAGTGGAGATGTGCATACTGTCATGACGTTCCAGTTCAATAATTTTCCACTGAGTCATGGTCCTTTGTATTTTTAATATCTGTCCGTAGATGCAATTTTTGATGCATTTCATACTTGGTAGTCAATAGAAAATTCTTGTTCGGGCTATTTCTCTAAAACCCCATGTTATAATTTCGTGAAACTTGCTACAACGCATCAATATAAAGTGGAGATGCGCATATTGTCATGACTTTCCGGTTCAATAATTTTCCACTCAGTTAAGCATCAATATCAAGTGGAGATGCGCATATTGTCGTGACTTTCCGTTTCGATAATTTTCCACTGAGTTATGGCCCTTTGTATTTTTAATGCATTTCATACTTGGTAGTCAAATAGAAAATTCTTGTCCGGGCTTTTTATCTATAATATATATGTCTATATATCTTATAGGAACAAAGTCTTGTATGTTTACCCACCCCTCAACAAGTTGCCAGCGGGGGATATTTGTTCGCCTCCGGCGACAGTTCTAGTTCTCTAAGTTGTAACGCTTTCGAGTGCTTTGTCAACTGTTCCAGTTTATGAGTTAATAAGCCTTTAAAAATGCATTGCATCTATAAAAACTCTTTGCATTTTTAAAAATGCATTGCATACCTACTTCACATTAAATGCATTTTCGCTTTTTGAATGACTTCTTTTGTTATCCTTTTGAATACGGTTGAGTCAATTATTACCACAATCCACACACTTTTTATTCCAAAATTACATTTTTTTGCAGAGACAGGAAGTCTTGCTGTCTTTCTCCACCATTTTACTGAAGAGCTGCATAAACTTTACGAATTTTATAATCTGGGCGAAAACAATAGTTGAATTGTGAGAGATATTGCGATTGTTAAATGCAAACGGAATGTAAATGGAGTGCAGACAGAATGCAAAAAGAATAAATTTTTGGGGTACTTGAAGGCAACGGGGTCCGTACCTATAATATGTCAAGGTGTGCATATCAAAATCGTTCATGTATTACCAGGGTTACGGCTCTTTTTGTGTCAAATTTTACATTAAAATAGTTTTTGTGTCTATCTTCTCTACAGTGTTCAACCCATTGTTTTGAAACTTTAAAGGATGTTTACCTTAGATGTCAAGATACATATCGATTCTGCGTCAAAATCAACTTTTTTCGTTAAATTATTTTGTATATCTATCTCCTCCCACAGGATTCTGACCTTTGATGCCAATCTAGGATGGTATGTGAGTGCTTTTACAGTCTGAGTAATTTCAGACCGTAAAACCAACCACATACTGTCCCAGGTTGAAAATCTTAGCATGGTTAATGCTTTTCCATTTAACCCACTAAGCATGGCTATAATAGCCTTTGCATCCATTGTTAACACAGATCAGCCTGCGAGTGTCACATAAATGGTATGGTCTTAATTCAAAGAAAGAACAGTCCATTATATAAATGTAGCAGTTAAAAAATGCCAGAAACTAAAATACAATCATACATTTATAATATAAACTTGTTTTTCTATAAAAACTGAAATCCATTTTGTTGGCGTCATCCAGTGATGTCGTTTGTTGCAACGTTATGTGATTGTCACATACATTTTAGACTGTAAATCGGGCGTTTTATGGTCACAAGTTTGAGACGTTAGCCAGTGGAGCAATGCGTTGCATGATTATAAGTTGCATTAGAATAATATATTATTAACAATTTATTGAACATGTTCTCTTTAAAACTCATCTTCCCCGTGCGCTAACGGCAGTCACAGTCAAGTTGCACTATCAGGAATAGTGAGGTTCAGTTGAAGAGAGGTGTAATTCAATTGAAGAGAAGTCTTAAATTAGTTGAAGAGAGGTTCAGTTTAATTGAAAAGAATCTAATTCATTTGAAGAGAGGTGTAATTCAATTGAAGAGAGGTCTAATTCACTAAATTATACCTCTCTTCAATTGAATTACACCTCTCTTCAATTGAAATGAACCTCTCTTCAGTTGAATTGAACCTCTTTTCAACTGAATTAGACCTCTTCAAATAATTGAAGAGAGGTTTAATTAATTGAGTTGATGTTAATTTGGTGTTCCATAGGAATCCCATTACAATAGTGGTGTAAATGTCTGCAGTGTTGCCTGGACGTTCTAAAGTTGCTGTCTGATAGGATATTCATACAGGTGACATGGCCTTGATTTACAAGCACAGGGATAAATTTTAAAATCTGTTCCAATTTCCATTAGGGTAGATTCATGACAGGGGAGGTAAATCCCCCTTCACTGGATGAATATAACTTCAAACATTTATCCATACTTATTTATACATGTCGTCTGACATGCAACCAATTATTACGCTTGTAAAAAAAAAGAAGCTAACCTTCTTTGTTACATCGTACAATCTGTTGAACGACGCAATTTTTATATATATATGTCAATCCCGTAGTCCGTGCGTCCGTCCATCCGAAATTGTGTCTCAGCCATTCCTCAGAAACTGCTGAAGGGAATTTTGTCAAACTTCACATAAATATTCATCGCGCGCAAAAATCATGACCATGTCAAGGTCACATTGGAGGTCAAACGTAAAAAATCTTGAAAAAACTAATTTGGAAACTACTGAAGGGACTTCCATCAAATTTCACACAAATGTTTATCACGTTGAGAAGTTGTGTCACATGCAATAGTGATTCCCCCAGCCTTGAAAAAGGCAGGGTAAATAAAAAAAAAGGGCATTTTTAACGCACAAAATTAGTAAAAAAAATCTTTGTAACCCAACGTCGCTTTTATGGTATGTTTGAGTATGAGTTTTCCTCAATCTTTTATATCTACTTCTCTGCACGTAATTTGGTCACTACTACATCCCCCTCTACAACCTCACCAAAAAAACCAAAACCAAAAAAAAAACACCCAAAAAGTCATTTAATAACATTTTAAAACTTTTCTAAAAAAAATAATATATATATTATATTGTATACAATATAATATATGAAAAACTTTTCTAAAAAAATAAATGTTTTGTTGTTGTTTTTTGGGAAGTTGGGGGAGGGGGGCGGTCATGAGGCGCCATACGTGACTATATGTTGTAAGATAAATATATACGTTGTGTGTAAAATATATATACTGAATACAAACATATATATGATACAGACAAATATATACGTTACTCCGAGATATAAATATTGAATACAAAATATATATGATACAGACAAATATATATGTTACTCCGAAATATATATATTCTGTTCAAAAATATATACGTCAGTCAGAATATATGTTTTTCCTAATTTATATATTGTAGACGCAAACATTTATGTTATACCGAAAAATATATTCAATTATAAAAATATATTGTCTGTCTTAATATATTGAAGATGAACATATTTGAGATGGAAATAAATAGTTTCTCTAAAATAAATATATTGCAGACACAAATATATCAATGAAAGATCGATAAATAAATGGTGCGAACTTCTGGGTGACCGAAACTAAATACATATTTGTTTTCCAAATATATATGCCTTCTGCTTCTTCTTATGTGCCGGGTTCCTCCGGAACATACTCGCACATGTGGTGAACTAAGTACAAGTGGTGAACGGTCCAAGTGCAGTTAAAAACAGGTTAAAAATTAAAAAAAATCTCTGATTGGGGTCTACGCAATCCCCGAAGTCGAGCAGAATGGCATTTCTCTGTTGTTTGTCATTTAGACCGGATGCTAAGTCCTGGAGCATGATTATGAGATGGCTCTCACAGGATCTCTTCTTTCTGAAACCATGCTGTCTTTCAGATAGAATATTATTTCTTTCTTGTGTTAAGCAACCCGCAATTTCAGGCCTTGGTTCAGACCTCGTTAGTGTAATAGCCAGTATCTCGAGTATGCTGATATTGAAATACGCGACTGCGATAATGATCATACTTTGTCTAAAAGTAGTTTTGTAATACAAGAAACTGTCGTGACATATCAGATTCGTCGATGCACCATCTTCTTACCAACGTATTGATCACGTAAACCGTATACCCCACCCTCCGTTCCACCACCTCAATAATGTTTATATTATCCGAATGCATCAGGCGCGTGGCCTCGGCTGGCGTGGCGCAGTCGGTAGCGCGGCGGATTTGTAACCGGATATCACGGGTTCAATCCTCCGTGGTGCCACTGAGATTCGTCGGTGTGTTCTTGGGCAAAACACTTTCCCTTAGCCTCGTCCGTCGGATGGAGACCAAAACCGGGCGGTCCTGTGTATCGGTCTATCCTTCGAGCACGTTGAAGAACCATAGGAATATATTCGATACTAAGAGTAGGGCACGGTTCCCGGATTCCTGTGTATCCTTCTCCTCTCTCTGGGGCGGCTCTAAATAACATATACTGTGTTGATAAGCCGTTAAACAACATTCAATTCGTCAGAGGGAGAGATATAATGATTCATGTTTCCGACTGAACTGTTTAGCATTGCATTGAATCGTTTCAAGTTCGATTAGATGGTTTGAAAAACACTCCGGATTATTTCACAAAGCATCGGATTTTTTTAAGTTTGATTAAATGGTTTCAAAAAAAGAAGTGAATCAAATAAAGTTACATTTAATTAAATATAATACCGATGAATTAATTCATCTTTGACTGGATGATTTATTAAAAACATACTTTTGGCTCATAGGTAATCGCCACCCATGAAAAACGGGACAGTGTAGCAGTCTACGCCAACGTATATATTTACAGCACAGTCTGTGCCAACGTATTTATTTGCGGAAGTCATATATATTTGGCAATCGTACAAACTCGCTCATTTCCGTAGATCATCGGAAATAATTATTTTTGAAAAAAAAAGTTGATGCAGTTCCGATCGATATATTTGGAAAACAAATATTTATTTAGTTTCGGTCACCCAGAAGTTCGCACCATTATTTATCGATATTTCATTGATATATGTGTGTCTGCAATATATTTATTTTAGAGAAACTATTTATTTTCATCTAAAATATTTTCATCTTCAATATATTAAGACTGACAATATATTTTTTTATAAAGCGAATATATTTTCGGTATAACATAAATGTTTGCGTCTACAATATATGAATTAAGGGAAAAAATATTCAGAGTAACATTATATATTTGCGTCTACAATATATATTTAAAAACAGAATATATATTTTTCAGAATATATATTTCTAGGAATAACATATATATTTGTGTGATATATATTTTTGGATAGAATATATATATTTCGTAGTAACGTATATATTTGTCTGTATCATATATATTTTGTGTTCAATATATATATTTCGGAGTAACGTATATATTTGTTTGTATCATAAATATTTTGTATTCAGTATATATATATTTCACACGCAACGTATATATTTATCTTACAACATATAGTCACGTATGGCGCCTCATAGGCGGGGGTTGGGTAGTAGTGACCAAATTACGTGCCGAAAACCTGTGCTTCTGTGTATTGGGTGAATACAAATAAAATAAAAAGTATTCAGTTTGATGTGGTGGTATAATGGTATTATTACATTAATAATTTGTAATAAAATATGATTTGTGACTCCAGATTCAAAACTTACCAAACAGAAGTCACTAAACCATAATTTACTTATTTGCTCAATCGCAAACTTTTACAAACATCAAATATTATTTTCATTAAAAAACAAGACAACAACATTTATTCTGGTCTGCAGATCGCGAAAATTAGCGTACAAAAGAAAACAACATTGGCACAATATAATTGCTTCAATCATTAATTGCCAATCTTTGGGGGAGTGCCTATCTTGTATCATCTCATCAACTCATCAAAGAGCTGATTATAATGCCGCAGATAATTGTCCGTAATCCGATAATTACATATGCTATGAAAACAAACATGTTCCAAGTACGACAAAGTCGTTGGTTACCGCAATCCATTATGCCGATTATACTAACAGTGTGTATTTACGGGATCCGCATTGGTTCACAAGTTATCACAAGTGTCACGCGTGATCGGTTACGGGTACACACTGGAAATACTCCGTGGCTAAATCTGGTGATTGTCGGTTTAAAGGTCACACAACGTGTCAAAATGCGTTTGTGTATTCCCAGAGACTATTTTAGAAGGGGCACTGCAGGGCGGCATGTAATTAATGCATGGCGGTATGTAAAGACTGCATGGTGGGGCGTAAAAAGGGCGTGCCGACCCGCCCTGCCATTCCGCATTAGGGGAAACACTAAATGCAAGAATCATGTCAATACCTCAACGGTCAAGGTCACAGTTGGAGGTCAAAGGAAAGTCCTGAAGGGAGTTGCGTCAAACTTCACACAAATGTTCATCACATGGAGAAGGTGTGGTGCACGCAAGAATCCGGTCCGTGTCTTAAAGGTCAAGGTCACTCTTGGTGGTCAAAGGTTAAAAAAATGTGAAAAACTTCACTGATGATCAGCAGAGCTTACGGGATGACGGGTAATCCATCGATTGTTGTTTGTCCGTCCGTCGTCCATTTTCTTTTGCCCTGTGGACACTTAAGAGTTTTCATTTTTAATTTGATCTTTACCAAACTTCATCAAGGTCTTTATAGTAAGGAAAATTCAATAAAGTTTGAAAAATAGCTAGGTTGGAGTAGTAACACCAAATTTATGGCTCGTGTTTTACTTCAAAATTTCATATTTTGCCTTGTGAACACTCTTGCACCTTCATTTTGTATTTGATATATTTACCAAACTTGGCCAAGTTGTTGATTATAATGACAGCTCGATTAACTTAGAAAACCATCTACGAGTATATGGGATTAGTAAAACTAGAGTTATGGCCACCACAGCTGAAAGAAATTTTCAAAAGGCTACTTCTTAAAACCCATCAGTGGTATTGGTTTAGAACCTTTAACAAATGACTAGCATGTGAATGTATTGCATGTAGTTGGTACTAAACAAAATTGTTTTGCTTTCACATAAGTCTCTTTTTTTCGATTTCCCCAAAATAAAACAAAATGCTTAGTTTGTTTTAAATAAAATTAGGTTATTCCTGAATTCAAGATGACCACCAAGGCTAAAAATAGACAATCAAAAAGTTCATATCATAACATCTCTAAAACCGTCGGTTGTCCATCCGAAACAGTCATGTCTGAGCAATAGCTTCAAAAGTTTTGAAGAGAATGAAACTTCACACAAATGCTAATCACATTGAGATGCGCACTAGAATCAGGTCCATACTTCAAGGTCACTCTTGGATGTAAGATCACTCTTGGATGTCAAGGTCAAATGAGTCAGATTTGTGTCGCAGGCTTAACTTTAAAAGTACATGAATGGTATTTCATGAAACTTCAAGCAAACATTGATCACAGCAAGAAGGTGTGTCTAGCACAAAAGCCAGGTCCATACCTTAAAGGTCAAGGTCACACTTGGAGGTCAAAGTTCAAATGCATGTCTCGCCCATAATTTTGAAAGTACTGAAGGGAATTTTATGAAACTTCACACAAATGTTAATCACAGTGATAAGGTGAATATAATATTAACAACCTTGTAGTAGAACAAAAGATACAACTATTGACAAATACCAATGTTGTGAGTTTGGAAAAAAAGTTTTCTCTTACTAAATATTGCATACACATATTTCGAAAGTAAGGATCTGCTGTTCTCATTAAATTATAAAAAACATAAATACTGTTAAAGTTACCACCTATGACTTTGAAAAGGTATTGATTGCATAAGTTATAATACAAGCATTTCATAACAACATGTATTTCGTCTTCTATTTCGTGAGAGTTACATAGCACACATATTCTATATTTATATGGGATATTATTGTGTCTGCCTGTTTAAACAAAAACAGAATGTGCTGAACATCTAAGTTTAGACAGTGCAATTTTAAATTTCAATGGTATGTTTAATGTTAGATACCTTTCAACATCCAAATGTGTTTCAAAATGATGATAATGAATAGCTTTGCTTGATCGATTTATGTCGCCACGCCAATTTTGCAAAGCAGAATCTATCAAACGCTGCTTAAAAATAGAAATAAATAATTGCACATCACCTACATCTTCTGAAATCCACACAAAACCAAAACCATATTTGAATAGTAAGGATTTAACACATGTTGCCCAGGTTACTCTTCCAGCCTCATCAATATTTCTGAGCATAATATAACACTGTTTAGGGTACCTTGTATTGTTCATTCGGATAAGATGTAGCCCATATTTCATACACTTACAATAATAAGTGATAAAAAGACGAAAATCTGCCATATTCACCACATGCAAAAGCGTGAAATGTATTTTTGTACAATTTTAAATATCTACAACAAAATTGGTTAATATAAGCATTTTCAATTTGTGTATTATTGTATAAGTTAAGAAGAACAAAATAAGGCACTTTTTTTTTTAAACATTTATTTGATTTTGATGTCATAGTATGTCTAAAACACTGACGTTTCAAGACTGTCACGTATCATTTTAACACAGACATTGTTAGAAGTTTATCTAGTACAAAGCAGTCAATAATTTTATTAACTCATGAGCATACGGGGTTTACTGAAAGTCAAATATCAGTGCTGATACAAATATATCACTGCTGATATAAATATAGCAATGCTGATACACATATAGCAATGCTGATACAAATATATAGTAATGCTGATACAAATATAGCAATGCTGATACAAATATATAGCAATGCTGATACAAATATAGCAATGCTGATACAAATATAGCGAAGCTGATACAAATATAGCAATGCTGATACAAATATATAGCAATGCTGATACAAATATAGCAATGCTGATACAAATATAGCGAAGCTGATACAAATATAGCAATGCTGATACAAATATATAGCAATGCTGATACAAATATAGCAATGCTGATACAAATATATAGCAATGCTGATACAAATATAGCAATGCTGATACAAATATAGCAATGCTGATACAAATATAGCAATGCTGATACAAATATAGCAATGCTGATACAAATATATAGCAATGCTGATACAAATATATAGTAATGCTGATACAAATATATCGCAATGCTGATACAAATATATAGCAATGCTGATACAAATATATAGCAATGCTGATACAAATATAGCAATGCTGATACAAATATATCGCAATGCTGATACAAATATAGCAATGCTGATACAAATATAGCAATGCTGATACAAATATATAGTAATGCTGATACAAATATATCGCAATGCTGATACAAATATAGCAATGCTGATACAAATATAAAGCAATGCTGATACAAATATAGCAATGCTGATACAAATATCAATGCTGATACGTATATATCAATGTTGATACAAACAAGTCAATAGTGCTACAAATAAATCTATGCTGATATAAAAAATAAATAAATGCTGATACAAATAATGCTGATACAAATATATCGATGACCATACACATATCAGTATAGCAATGATGATAAAAATATATCAGTGGTGATACAAATATATCAATGATGATACAAATATATCAATGGTGATACAAATATATCAATGATGATACAAATATGTCAATGGTGATAAAATATATTGATGGGGTTATGCAAATATGTCACTGCTGCTACAAACATATCAATGCTGATACAAATATATCACTGCTGATACAAATATATCAATGCTGATAAAATAAGTCAATGCTGGTACAAATATATCAATGCTGATACAAATATTAATGCTGATACATATATATCATTGTTGATACAAACAAGTCAATAGTGCTACAAATAAATCTAATGCTGATACAAAAAGAAATGCTGATACAAATATGTCAATGCAGATACAAATATGTCAATGGTGATGATACAATTATGTCAATCATGATACAGATATGTTAATGGTGACACGATATAGCAATGCTGATACAGATACATCAATTCTGATACAGATGTATCAGTGGTGATACAAATAAATCAATGCTGATACAAATAAATCAATGCTGATAATCAATGCTGATACCAATATATCAATGCTGATACAAATATATCAATAATATATCAATGACGATACATATGTAGCAATACTGAGATAAATATATCAATGGTGATACAAATATATCAATGATGATGCAAATATATCAACGGTGATACAAAAATAGCAATGTCGATACCAATATATCAATGCTGATACAAATATATCAGTGGTTATTAAAATATAGCAATTGCGATACAAATATATTGATGATGATGCAAATATATCAATGGTGATACAAGTATAGCAGTCGCGATACAGATATATCAATGATGATGTAAATATATCAATGGTGATACAAATATGTCAATGCTGATACAAATATATCAGTGATGATACAAATATCCATGCTGAGGCAAATATATATTAATGCTGATCCATATTTTAATGGTTATAGAAATATCAATGGTTAAATAAAAATCTATAGTGATACAAATACCTATGATGATATAATGTCAATAATGATACAAATATCCAAAATGATACAAACATATGGTGATACAAATAGGAGTGGTGATACAAATATCGTTGGTGGTACAAATAGTTGTAATGATACAAATATCACTTGTGAAACAAATATTTCATTGTTGACATAATGTCAATGGTGATACAAATATCACTGGTGGTACAAATAGCTTATCTATAATGATAAAAATATCAATAGTGATACAAATATATATAGAGGATATTTGTTGTTTTGGGTTTTGGAGTGAATGACAGATTTTATTTCATCGAGAAGTGTGAAAAATAGTTTTCACGAATGCCTCATGAGTGAAAATATTAAAGTTTGATCACTTAGAGATGAAATAAAATCTGTTGTTCATGACAAAACAAATTTTCTGTTTATTTGTGGCTTTATAATCAAAGTGTACTGCATTATGCAGATTTTTTTTTTAATTTGATGATGTCATTGCCTTTTATTATGATAAAATTGCTGTTTTTAAATCGCCATAATTTCTAATCTGTAACTTAATTGATTTCAATAATCTACGACTCATTTTTAGCTCTACTGATCAGAGATCAGCAGAGCTTATGCCGTGGTGCGGCGTCCGTCGTCCGTCCGTCCGTCCGTCTGTCCGTATGTCCGTCTGTCTGTCCGTAAACTTTTATTTGTAGCGACTTCACAGCTGAAACTACTGGATGGATATTCATGAAACTTTACAGAAATGTTGCCCATAAAGTCTAGTTGATCCTAGCAAAAATTCATGTTGATGTGAAATCCAAGATGGCCGCCAAAGCTAAAAATAGAGTTTTAAAATACAAGTTTGTAGCGACTTCTTCTTGAAAACTATAAGTGATATTGATATGGGACTTTTTCTAAAATGATCAGCATGACATGATGTTGATCCTAGTCAAAAATCGTTTTGATTCAACGTTAAACATGGCTGCCAGCGGCCATCTTTGTTTACATAGAGTTATATAGTAAAAACTTGTAGCGACAACTTCTCTGAAACTACTTGGCGGATTGTCATGAAACTTTACAGGAATGTTGCTCTTGATGTCTAATTGATCCTAGAAAAATTTCAGGTCGGCCGGAAATTCAAGATGGCCGTCACAGCTAAAAATAGATTTTTAAAAAATAAGTTTGTAGCGACTACTTCTTGAAAACTATAAGTGATATTGATATGGGACTTTTTCTAAAATGATCAGCATTACATGATGTTGATCCTAGTCAAAAATCGTTTTGATTCAACGTTAAACATGGCTGCCAGCGGCCATCTTTGTTTACATAGAGTTATATAGTAAAAACTTGTAGCGACTACTCCTCTGAAACTACTTAGCGGATTGTCATGAAACTTTACAGGAATGTTGCTCTTGATGTCTAATTGATCCTATCAAAATTTCAGGTCGGCCGGAAATTCAAGATGGCCGTCACAGCTAAAAATAGATTTTTAAAAAATAAGTTTGTAGCGACTACTTCTTGAAAACTATAAGTGATATGGGACTTTTTCTAAAATGATCAGCATGACATGATGTAGATCCTTGTGGAAAATTATTTTGATTCGGCGTTAAACATGGCTGCCAGTGGCCATCTTTGGTTACATAGAGTTATATAGTAAAAACTTGTAGCGACTACTCCTCTGAAACTACTTGACGGATGTTCATGAAACTTCACAGGAATGTTGCTCTTGATGTCTAGTTGATCCTAGAAAAATTTCAGGTCGGCCGGAAATTCAAGATGGCCGCCACAGCTAAAAATAGATTTAAAATAAATAAGTTTGTAGCGACTACTTCTTCAAAACAATAAGAGATATTGATATGGGACTTTTTCTAAAATGATCAGTATGACATGATGTTGGTCCTTGTCGAAAATCGTTTTGATTTGACCTTAAACATGGCTGCTTTGTTTACATAGAGTTATATAATGAAAACTTGTAGCGACTACTTCTTTGAAACTACCTGACGGATTTTCATGAAACTTCACAGGAATGTTGCTCTTAATGTCTTATTGATCTTAGCAAAATTTCAGGTCGGCCGGAAATTCAAGATGGCCGCCATGGTTAAAAATAGATTTTCAAAAAACAAGTCTGTAGCGACTACTTCCTGGAATCAAAATCAATCAGTAGAGCTTCAAGGTCATTGACCTCTTGTTTTAGTTAAGTTATTTCCAATTCAATGATATAACTTTTATAGCAACAAAAAGTCGTTTTTTAAAACAAATGACAACTGTAAATGACAAAAAAGTAGTTTATGAAAAAATTATGACCAATTGACATTTTTCACTGTAAATAACAACAATTCTGAAATACTTGACCAGTTTTAAAAACTATAGCATATTTTCTTAGACCATTTACAGTCGAATGATGTATATTAAAAAGTTATTTTCTAAACAAATAAATTTTTTAGTTCCGGCAGTGAAAAAATAAAACTATTTGTATGATATACCGCTTTTATTTCATTGCTAAAATCCACTATTTCACTGCTAAGCACAAAATAAATGGTGATATTAATAAGTCAGTATAATCTATTCTAAACATGGAATATAATTCATACAGTATAAGGTGGAGGATATGGAATGTCAGATTCCATGGAAGGGGCAGTGTGACAAACCTTTTAAACCCTGTTTTTTATGCTTTTTACATACACTTCTCAGTTTTTAGGACCTGGGCCTCCCCCTGAATCCATTCCTGCAGTATAAATTGAATGATGTATTTCCATTATTACAGATCATGCAGACATATCGACATCTACGCCCCAGCCACTGTGTGTTGACTTACATTAACCAGTCTGAATAGTTCAGGTGTGTCAACTGGCTGTGATTGTCAACAATCAATATCATCCATCTACATATAATTACCTGGAGTTGAGAAAATCTGTGTGCGATTGACCTGTGACCTTTTGTTGAAAATAATCAGTATTTCTGATCGAGACAGACAAACATGGAAAAACGGCTGCTTAATACTGGGCCACATTAATCAATGGACAAATTGTAGGTGTATAGTATCTTAGGACACATTAAGGTGTATTATAAGGGCATATGCACACAGGTGTTTACACACGTATGTGTTGATGGATTGGTTTAACTTTGCATACTACGAAAGTAGTTCAAGCAGGGGAGTAAATATACACTTAAGTTGCATTTACCTTGCATCACAGGCTTCTAGATCTACATTAATTATGTTGAGTCGGCCAGACGTAAATACTGGATGGAGCCTATGTTACATAATCTAATAGACAACAGGGTACATTGTATTGGAGATTAACTGTCATTCGTTTTACTTTGGATTTTATTTGAGGTGACAGTGGATTTTATTTGAGGTGACAGAGGAATTTCTGTTTGAGGTGACAGTGGATTCTGTGTGAAGTTGTGTTGACAATGGACAGTTAAGTTTAAATAGTAAAGGTCATCCATCATTTTAAAAAATTGTGTAAGGTCCTATGACATTAGACATTTTGAGCAGAAACTGTGGACGGACATGTTTGAAACTATTCAAGTACATGGGCACTGAAAGTTGCAGGTGAAAGATGTTTGCTGGACTTCTAAAACTTCTGTACTACCTGTGTTAGATAAATGTACATGTACTAGATATTTGTAGTGAGCAAAAATAGCAAAAATAATACACCTGTGAGTGATGGATTAACGTGCGGATTAATTTGTATTATGTGAGGAATTTATGATACAAGACTGCTTGGCACAATTAGAAAATTACTGAGACTATTTGGGAAAACCACATTTATATGCAAACATTGATAATAACGAAAGGATGAGGTAACTGTTTAAAATGTGTACAAATATAATCCACATATATATATATGACTACGCTATGTAAAGCTATACCACTGCTTAATAAATAATGATATTTTACTTTTGTTGGACAGTGGGTCTGATGCATCAGTGAACACGATAAACAGATCAAGTGTTAATTTATATAGTAGTATTGCGCACTTTTTTAACTGTTTATTGAGATTTTCGGTCAAGACTAAGATTTCATACAAAGAAAGAATAGTGATGCTGAAACGAAATATATATATTTAATATTATTTTTGGATTTTAGAGAAAATGAGGCAGTTTTATGTTTAAAAGAAAAAGGATACAGATCTGTAATTTAATAGACAGATGACAGAGTGAAACTCATGTGGAATAATGTATATTTAACTAATTTAAAAATTCGCTCAAATGGAAAATCTACAAGAAATCTGCCGTAGAAGACCTGCATCTGCAGTATTAATTCCTGATGCTGACAGTAGTTTGGACAATGCTTCTGCGGGGGTAGAAGACATTGAATCTGATACAGAATTAGCAGAACTGAAAACTGAGCTCTCTGATACCAAGGATATGATTCTTGATAAGGCAAGTCAGTTACAAGCAAGATATCAGCAGTTAGTAGAAAGGCGTGTTGCAGGGAAGGAGGACATACAATTTCTGTTTGCTGATTTGAAAGAAATTTTAGCAAGGAAGGAAAGGGAAATGTTGAGTAGCGTTGACACTAGTTTCGGAGCAGTGGAGGATGTTCTTAGCAAATGTCTCGGCTCGTTGAGTGCTACAAAGCAGGACGTTGAAGATGTTCTTCTTAAAACGGGAGAGGAAAGAAATGGTGAATCACCGATTGAGGAGATGAGAGCATTGCTAGACGATTTTCAGTCAAATCTTTCATTTGCTGATCAGGTGCTTGAGTATGAATTGGTTCCGCAATATCGGGTGAATTTTGAAGCCAAAGGTAAAATAGAAGATCTGGAACTTGGTACAATTGTTAATCATGAATTTGAGAACGTAGAAGAAACGAACACAAATGAATATGAAAGTGTTAGTGAGGTAGCAGTAGAATCTACTGACCCGTATTCCAGATTAGAAAACGGCCAGGAAGAAACTACCTCTCATGTGAATGGAAATGAAGGTGATGTGGCAGTAGGGCCTCAGTCATCAATTAACAACAATACTGGTGCAGTTGCCGGAACTACGGGGTTCTCTAGTGAAATTAATATTGTGCCATCTGCTCCTCCCCTTCCTCAATGTGCCGAGGAACCGGAAGAAGCTTCTCCCCCACCATACTGGCAGGCGGTTGGTCTGAGTGGGCCTCATGAAACCTTGCCATCAAGTCCACCAATTTACTCAAGTCCAGGAAATATGCCCCGGTGTTACATGCCTCAGTCAGATAGTGCCACCTACAGTGACCAAGCTCCGAGTTACTTTGATTCAAATATTTCTCACATGGCGCATAACAAGCTGGAACTGTGGCATTCATTTCCTATTAATAGGCAACATGACGCACGGTCGCCAATGCCAGTTGCTCTATCATGGAACTTCTCAAGGATTTGTATTGCAGACAGATCCAATAAGAAGTTAAAATTTTTCAATGCGTCTGGTGGATTATTAGCTGAAATGAACTTTCCTGGCTCCGATATTTATGATGTGGGATTCCTTGAAGCGATCGATACTGAGGCTAGGTATATTGTAACTGTTCCAAAAATGAAAACTCTTGTAATAATATCCATCAGAAGTAACAATTCCACGCAGTTAGTGAGAAAGATGACATTAAGGCAGCAGTACACAAGCATATGTAGGGGTTCAGTAGAACAGACGCTCCTTGGTGCTGATGCATTGCCCAAGATCGGGCCTCCAAGAGTGGATGTTATTGACTTTTACGGGGTCATTTTAAGAACAATTACAAATACTCCAGATTTTGTCTCGTTTGCGTACCCAAAAGCGGTTGAGGTTTTCGCAGACCACATAGCTATAGCTGACTGGAAACTGAACCGTGTTTGTGTATATCTGGACGATGGTACCCCAGTAGGACAGTATGGCGGCACACCGTCAACTCCTCTCATAAGACCAATTGATCTAACTTTGGACCAGTTTGGTAATATCATGATATTAGACGGGGAGCTGTTCAACATTCATGTGATAGATCAACAATGCGCACCCATAGAGGTCATCAAGGTACCAAAAAGTGGTACCGGGGGTGGTTCCCTAAAGTTGGCAGCCTTTGACGATAGGACAAAACGACTTGTAGTTGTGAAGAGTACAGGAGATCTTGCAATATTTGAATTTAAGGGTGGCTATAATGCACCGAGACAAGGGGAGATGCCGCCACCAGTCAGATTTGTGGAGCCATCGTCAAGGCCACAGCTGTCCCCAACTCCTGTGCTCCCCCTGGTGGAGGGAATGCTGCCAAGTACTATAGAAAGTATCGCACGGCCAAGAAGCCTCAGAACTCGACAGTTTAATTTGTAAATAATAAATAATGCTTTTCATATAAACTAAAAGGCAACATTTTTGTTGAAAAATAAAAGCATGATGCAAGAACAGGCAAGAACTGTTCCCTAGATTTGCCGCTTTGTTTAAATTGTATTTTCAGTTGGAAGGTCAGTATTTACATGCTAAGGAAACTAATCGCTGCGTTCATCAACTGACCTACATTCATTATCACAAACATATACCTAATTGTCTGGGTTTAAAAGTTGTCGAATAAGCTGTGTTGTAATTCATGTTATGATATTGACTTTATATGGCTATAACATGCACGCTCATAAAACTTCCTAGGTATATTTCCTTTAGTGAGAGGGGCAACACTATTGCTTTTTGGATTATTAGGTCAAAGGTCAAGATTGCCATAAACTCATAATCATACGGACATATGCATTCTGCACAATAACTTCAAAAGCATAACATCCCAGCTCATGAAACATTATAGGTATATTGCTTTCGGTGCGAGGAAAATATGTATTATTTAAGGTTAGTAGGTCAAATGTCAAGGTCACCATGACCCCATATGGTGTGAGCTTACTGCAACATGTTGGGTTTAAGTTCCGTTTGCAGTGCACTGATTGTTTAGGAAAAAGTGTGTCAGTTGCCAACAGAAGGATGGTGGTTCTACTCTGGTATTTGAGTTCTACTCAGTTTACAAAAGTCGGAAGTAATATTGGAAGTCCGCCACCATTTAAATTGGCCACCATGCTTACAGTTAAACTTATGGTAAAAGACCACTAAAGGGAAAATAAAAAGTCCCCTGTTGACACAGTTTGTTGCTTTATAAAGTTGTATTATAATTTAAAGAACTTAAAGCACTTCACTTGTGGAGCCCCGTGTGGTTCCCGGCAAAAAATAGGGCCACTTCAGATCCCGTTAGGCAGAGAGGGGTAGAACCCCACCCAAATTCATGTTCATTTTATCAGTTTTTGTTCATGCTCATTAAAGGTCTTCATCATGGCCCCTGTATTGTTTCATGTGCCATCTCGCTCAAATCACTAGAGCAGTGGCAGAAAAACAATAAACGTGGCTGAAGCGTAAATGGAGTGTCTACAATAGAATTTGCAGCAACTCTGCAGTTCTGAAGGTGAAAAGGTTCTAGGTTTTGTCTCGATGTGAATGGAGGATGAGCGAGGCATGTTCATTCCTGTTAGGCGCCATATAACCTTTCATGTGTTGGTGCGCCTTAAAACCAAATTCAATTCAATTAAATTAACTTGTGGAACTGAAGTTGTGGTCTCTTAATAATGGGTTTCCCTTAATAGAGGTAGTCTGTTGTGTCGGGTTGACTGTAACCTGATTGATAAACTGTAAACTGGCGTTAAAACATGCTTAAACTATTATAATTATGTTTTATATTATGTAAACTTATTTACTTAAAACCAGGGACTGTAGTTAGATAAACAGGTCCTGTTAAAACTTGCCATGCATGATATAAACCATGTTTACTACCTTTCTGATTTATATACAGTTTGTTTTTGAAATATTTTGAAATATATCAAAACCGCAATTTTAAGGTTTGTTAATTGTTGTAATAAAGCTTAAAAACACAATGTCTGTGTAGTTGGGTGAAACTATTTTTAGCTCGACTATTCGAAGAATAAGAGAGCTTATGTAATCCCCGCGGGGTCGGTGTCGGCGTCCCACATCAAGGTGTGCGTGTAAGCTGTGTTTACAAGTCTATATCTCTTACATTTCTTATCCTAGCACAACCAAATTCGGCCATGGGCTTCCTTATAGCATTATCTTAAGGGCTGCTTAAGTAATTTTGGTGCCTATATTCCCTGGGCTCCCATGGAACCCAAATTCTGATATAAAATGTGTCTATTTCACATTAAATTTTGCGTGTAAGCTGTGTTTACAGGTCTATATCACTTACATTTCTTGTCCTAGCTGAACTAAATTTGGTAATTGGTTTCCTTATAGTATGTTGTAAAGGGTCGCATAAGTAAATCTGTCTTCTGCAAATTCTGGGCTCCCATGAAGCCAAATTGTGATGGCCCATAAAATGTGCAATAAAGGCAGATCTAGGTTTGCAGGTAAGCATGTATATATCTATAATTTTGGTTTGGGATTTGTTATAGCATTATGCATCTTATTTATACCTCACCCATATCGGGGCATGGGCTCCCCCATCCAACCAATCCCCCAATAGCTTCTTACACATATATGTTGCCCCCTCCCCCATCCCCGTCCCCCGCCTCCTCTCACATGTTTATTTTGTTTTTATTTTTATGCCCCGAAGGGTGGCATATAGTAGTCGCACTGTCTGTCCGTTGGCGTGTACAATCGTGTCCGCTTCATAACTCTGACAATAATGGACGGATTTTCAAATAACTTCGCACAATTGCTCACCACAACAAAACGACGTGTCGCGCACAAAAACCAGGTCCGTGGCTCCAAAGTCAAGACACACTTAGAGGTCAAAGGTCAAAATCAGTTCATCTGTACACTCGTGTCCGCTTCAGAACTCTTGACAATAATGGACGATTTTCAAATAATTTTGCACAATTGCTCACCACAAGACGTGTCGCGCACAAAATCCAGGTCCGTGGCTCCAAGGTGAAGGTCACACTTAGAGATCAAAGGTCAAAATCGGTTAGTCTGTACAGTCGTGTCCACTTCATAACTCTGACAATAATAGACGGATTTTCAAATAACTTCGCACAATTGCTCACCACAACAAGACGTGTCGCGCAAAAAAACCAGGTCCGTGGCTCAAAAGTCAAGGTCAAAATCCGTTCGTCTGTACGCTCGTGTCCGCTTCATAACTCTGACAATAATGGACGGATTTTCAAATAACTTCGCACAATTGCTCACAAGACGTCTTTTTTTTTTTCTTTTTTTTTCTTTTCTTTATTTATTTATTTGTTTAATTTTTTTTTAATTTTTTTTTTTTTTTTATTGTTTGTTTTATTTGATTGATTTTTTAAAATTATTTTTAAATATATCTGTTGGTTTCATATTACAGGTCACTTTGGGGGCATTTGTCACTGTGACATTACTTGTTTTACATATTTCTGTGTTGTTTTGGTCAATTCTTACATAGCTTCTTACACATATATGTTGCCCCACCACCACCACCACCACCCCCGCCTCTCTCTCCCCCTCCACCCCACGCCCTCAAATCTCAATTTCTTTATTTATTTTAAATATTTCTGTGTCAATTAATACACATAGCTATGTTGCGCTACTGCCCCCCATACATATTTCTGTGTTGTTTTGGTCAATTCTTACATAGCTTCTTACAAATATATGTTGCCCTCCCCCCTTGCCCCCCCTCCCCCCCCCCCCACACACACACACCGCCTCACCCCCTCCCCACCCCTCCACCTCAACTCAAAACTGGATTTTTTTATTGATTTTTTACATATTTCTGTGTTGTTTTCGTCAATTCTTACACATAGCTATGTCCTGCCCACCCTCCCCCCACCATACCCACTCGAAACTTTTTTTCTTCATATTTCTGTGTTGTTTTGGTCAAGTCTTACACATATAGCTATGTAACCGCCCTCCCCCACCCCACCCACCCCTACCCGGGCTCGCCCACTCCCCCCACTCGAAACTCAAATTATTATTTTTATAAAAAAAAATGAAACGAGGCCACAATAAAAATTGCCAGATATCAGCTCCCTCCCCGAGTAGCCTTTCGACTACTAATTTCTTTAAAATGACAGCAATTGTGGATTAAAACAGATAAAAATAATAAAATTTCACACATAATTTTATATTGGCCCGAGTTTCTACACAAGCCCCGACCCCCAACCCCACCCCCACATTGGTTTAGCCTTGTTTTCTATGGTATATATACTAGCTATATAATTTATTATTCTCTGAAAAATCAAATAGTCGAGCTGCGCTGTTCCCCGACAGCTCTTGTTTATTTTTTATTATTAGTTTAAGTTTTTTGTTTAATATATATTTTGATTTTTTTGATTTTTTTTTATAATTTTTTTTTCACCTTTTTTTATTTTTATTATTTTTTTTGAATATTTTTTTGGATTTGAAACTTTTTTTACATTTATTTTTTTATTATTATTTTTCTTCTTCTTGTGTTAAGTTAGTAGGAAACATTGCTATGATTTCAAGTTGTGCCTTTTGCGTTTTTTCCGGTTCGTTGATTTTTGATTTTTTTAATATTTTTTTTTGATTTGAATCTTTTTTTTCATATTTCTTTTTTTTAGCTCTATGTTGGACCAGTCGGACCAGTAACAGAGGAGTTATGGCTCTTGATTTAGTTAAAAATGCTATATTTTGCCTTGTTAAAATAAATACGGTATGGCCTTCATTTTTCATCTGATCTTTACCAAACATTACTAGATTCTTTAGTTATGGCCCTTGATTTAGTTAAAAAAAACACAGCCCGAACTCGCTTCATTGATGTTATAAGAGCCGTGTTAGCCAGTAGAGCGTCCACAGGCCCTCTTGGGCCTCTTGTTTCTTCTTGTGTTAAGTCAGTAGGAAGCATTGCTATGATTTCTAGTTGTGTAATTTGCGTTTTTTTCCGGTTCGTTGATTTTTGATTTTATTAATTTTTTTTTTTTATTTGAATATTTTTTTTAATTCTTTTTTTTAATTGCTTTTTTAGCTCTACTGGCCAAGGGCCAGCAGAGCTTATGGGATGGTGTGTTGTCCGTCTTCCGTCGTCCGTCGTCCGTCGTCCGTCGTCCGTCCGTCCGTCCGTCCGTCCGTTAACTTTTGCTTGTGTACACTCTAGAGACCACATTTCTGATGCAATCATCATGAAACTTTGTCAGAATGTTTGTCTCAATGAAATCTCGGTCAAGTTCGAAAATGGGTCATGTGGGGTCAAAAACTAGGTCACTAGGTCAAATATTGGAAAAACCTTGTGTACACTCTAAAGGCCATATTTTTGATGTGAGCTTGATGCAACTTTGTCAGAATGTTTGTCTTAATTATATCTTGGTCAAGTTTGAAAATGGGTCACATGGGGTTAAAAACTAGGTCACTAGGTCAAATACTTGAAAAACCTTGTGTACACTCTAGAAGCCGTATTTCTGACCCAATCTTGATGAAACTTTGTCAAAATGTTTGTCTTAATTATATTTTGGTCAAGTTCAAAAATGGGTCACATGGTGTTAAAAACTAGGTCACTAGGTCAAACTTTGGAAAAACCGTGTGTACACTCTAGAGGCCATATTTTTGACCCGATCTTGATGAAACTTTGTCAGAATGTTTGTCTCAATGAAATCTCGGTCAAGTTCAAAAATGGGTCATGTGGGGTCAAAAACTAGGTCACTAGGTCAAATACTTGAAAAAACTTGTGTACACTCTAGAGGTCATATTTGTTACCCAATCTTGATGAAATTTTGTCAAATTGTTTATCTTAATTATATCTTGATCAAGTTCGGAAATGGGTCACATGAAGTTAAAAACTAGGTCACTAGGTCAAATATTGGAAAAAACCTTGTGTACACGAGGCCATATTTTTGACCCGAGCTTGATGCAACTTTGTCAGAATGTTTATCTTAATTGTTTGTCTCAATGAAATCTCGGTCAAGTTCGAAAATGGGTCATGTGGGGTCAAAAACTAGGTCACTAGGTCAAATATTGGAAAAACCTTGTGTACACTCTAGAGGCCATATTTTTGACCCGAGCTTGATGCAACTTTGTCAGAATGTTTGTCTTAATTATATCTTGGTCAAGTTTGAAAATGGGTCACATGGGGTTAAAAACTAGGTCACTATGTCAAATACTTGAAAAACCTTGTGTACACTCTAGAAGCCGTATTTCTGACCCAATCTTGATGAAACTTTGTCAAAATGTTTGTCTTAATTATATCTTGGTCAAGTTCAAAAATGGGTCACATGGTATTAAAAACTAGGTCACTAGGTCAAACTTTGGAAAAACCGTGTGTACACTCTAGAGGCCATATTTTTGACCCGATCTTGATGAAACTTTGTCAGAATGTTTGTCTCAATGAAATCTCGGTCAAGTTCAAAAATGGGTCATGTGGGGTCAAAAACTAGGTCACTAGGTCAAATACTTGAAAAAACTTGTGTACACTCTAGAGGTCATATTTGTTACCCAATCTTGATGAAATTTTGTCAAATTGTTTATCTTAATTATATCTTGATCAAGTTCGGAAATGGGTCACATGAAGTTAAAAATTAGGTCACTAGGTCAAATATTGGAAAAACCTTGTGTACACGAGGCCATATTTTTGACCCGAGCTTGATGCAACTTTGTCAGAATGTTTATCTTAATTGTTTGTCTCAATGAAATCTCGGTCAAGTTCGAAAATGGGTCATGTGGGGTCAAAAACTAGGTCACTAGGTCAAATATTGGAAAAACCTTGTGTACACTCTAGAGGCCATATTTTTGACCCGAGCTTGATGCAACTTTGTCAGAATGTTTGTCTTAATTATATCTTGGTCAAGTTTAAAAATGGGTCACATGGGGTTAAAAACTAGGTCACTATGTCAAATACTTGAAAAACCTTGTGTACACTCTAGAAGCCGTATTTCTGACCCAATCTTGATGAAACTTTGTCAAAATGTTTGTCTTAATTATATCTTGGTCAAGTTCAAAAATGGGTCACATGGTATTAAAAACTAGGTCACTAGGTCAAACTTTGGAAAAACCGTGTGTACACTCTAGAGGCCATATTTTTGACCCGATCTTGATGAAACTTTGTCAGAATGTTTGTCTCAATGAAATCTCGGTCAAGTTCAAAAATGGGTCATGTGGGTTTAAAAACTAGGTCACTAGGTCAAATACTTGAAAAAACTTGTGTACACTCTAGAGGTCATATTTGTTACCCAATCTTGATGAAATTTTGTCAAATTGTTTATCTTAATTATATCTTGATCAAGTTCGGAAATGGGTCACATGAAGTTAAAAACTAGGTCACTAGGTCAAATATTGGAATAACCTTGTGTACACTCTAGAGGCCATATTTTTGACCCGAGCTTGATGCAACTTTGTCAGAATGTTTGTCTTAATTATATCTTGGTCAAGTTTGAAAATGGGTCACATGGGGTTAAAAACTAGGTCACTAGGTCAAATATTGGAAAAACCTTGTGTACACTCTAGAAGCCGTATTTCTGACCCAATCTTGATGAAACTTGGTCAAAATGTTTGTCTTAATTATATCTCGGTCAAGTTCAAAAATGGGTCACATGGTGTTAAAAACTAGGTCACTATGTCAAACTTTGGAAAAAACGTGTGTACACTCTAGAGGCCATATTTTTGACCCGATCTTGATGCAATTTTGTCAGAATATTTGTCTCAATTATAGCTTGCTAAAGTTCGAAAATGGGTCACACAGGGTCAAAAACTAGGTCACTAGGTCAAATACTTGAAAAACCTTGTGTAAACTCTAGAGACCATATTTCTGACCCGATCTTGATGAAACTTTGTCGAAATGTTGTCTTAATTATATTTTGGTCAAGTTCGAAAATGGGTCCCATGGGGTCAAAAACTAGGTCACTAGGTCAAATACTTGAAAAACCTTGTGTACACTCTAGACGCCATATTTTTGACCAGATCTTGATGAAACTTTCTCGGATTGTTTATCTGAATTATATCTTGATCAAGTTTCGAAATGGATCACATGGGATCAAAAAACTATGTCACTAGGTCAATATTGGAATTTGCTTGTGGGCACTCCAGAGGCCACAATTTTGACCTGATCATGACCAGCCCTTAAAACCTGCCCTTGATCGATTATAATGGAAAATTGATTGAATAATACCAACATTGCCGATAATCCTCTTGGGTTACAATTCCTAGCTAGCCTTAGCACAATACCTGCACTGAACTCAGGTGAGCGATTCAGGGCCATTATGGCCCTCTTGTTTCATAGTTATGGCCCTTTGAAGGTTTTAATAGAGAAACCAGATTAGTCTGTTCTGAACTCCTTACTGGATTTCAACGAATCTTGATGGGGATGATCAGTACCAAGCCTAGTTGCACCTTTTATTGCCGTGTTCTGGTTGAATGAATTTTGGCAGAGTTATGGCCCCTTAAAAGTTTTAATACACTAACTTTGTACAGACTAGTTCTCCTGAACCTCTGGCTGGATTTCAATGAAACTTGTCAGGGACAATCAGTACCAAGCCTAGTTGCCTATGTCATCACCATGTTCTGGTTGAACGATATTTCAAAGAGTTATGGCCCCTTGTGCATAAACTTTATCTTTAGCCAGTAGAGCGTCCACAGGCCCTCTTGGGCCTCTTGTTTCTTCTTGTGTTAAGTTAGTAGGAAGCATTGCTATGATTTCTAGTTGTGCCATTTGCGTTTTTTTCCGGTTGTTGATTTTTGATGGAGTTGCGGCCCCTTGACATTTTTACTTTTAAATTTGTTGTCGGCGCTACTCCTCCTAAACGGCTTGTTGGATTTCTACAAAATTTGGCAGGAAGCCTCAGTATGATGTCTAGTTGTGCAAAGCGCAGTATATCAATGAAATCTTGGACATAAGTTCGAAAACCAGCTAGATCTTGTTAGTAACGACAGAGTTATGGCCCTTGATTTGTTGAAAAATGTATTGTATTTTCCTTAGTTAAATTTGTAGTTACTTCATTTTATCTGGTCTTTACCATACTTGTTTAGAATGTAAACATAACTCCCCCCCACCACCACCACCATTTTTATGAAATTTCTTTCATAGAAGAAAGTGGGACAAATTAAAAAAACAACGTACCAGACTAGACACAGCAGACTTATTGCCCATGATTACCAGGTGAGCGATCTGGTTTTTGCAATGTTTTAAAAAAAGTACTGATGGGAATTTTATGTCGACAACCCTTGATATAAGAGCCATTTTAGCCAGTAGAGCATCCACAGGCCCTCTTTGGCCTCTTGTTTTTAATAGAATTGCATTTTGTTTTTAAACAAATGCACTTAAATGTCATCTCTGCAAACTGCAAACTCCATTGTTTTTAGTTTAATACTAAAATGTTTACAAACTTTCATTGAAGCATCATTGACCTTTTTATTTATAAGTCCCGCCCCCGTTAGGCGAGATATGTGAACCCGCGGATATTTTGTACTTTATTAATGATTGTTAACCCCTTAACTATCAAGTATGTTTACATGAAATCTCCAGGGTCCAAAATACATATGTGGAGATTTTGCCTGCTTTGCATTGACATATATACATAGGGAAAAACTTAAAAAAATATATGTCTCTGAAACCATAAGCCATATTGCATGCAACATAACCTGATGATCCTTTATTTGTCGGTCAAAGGTCAAGATTGCCATGACCTTAACCTGAAGTATGCATTACGCATGTTACATTCGAAACTATAATACCCAAACTCGCGAAACTGCATATGTGCATGGCCTTTGGTGAGTGAAGAAAACCTAATGATTTTGGACCTACTGTAAATAGGCATTTTGCTTGAAACGTTGAAAGCATAACACCCATTGTCCTAAAACTTAATAGGTGCACTGCTCTTCGTTCAAGGAGTAACCCTATTGTTTTTGGATCAGTCGGTTAAATGTCAAGGTGGCCATGGCCTTATATTAAAATACATATTCTGCGTGATAAATGCGAAACCACAACACCCAAACTCAAGAAACTTTACACTGCCCTTGTTAAGGGAGAAACCGTATTATACTTGCTAGTCAGTAGGTCATGACACCCACTTCCATGGCATTGCTCTTTGTTTAAGGAGTATCCCTATTGTTTTTGGGTTCAGTCAGTCAAAGGTCAAGGTCACCATGACCATATACATTTTTATAAATTAGCTAATTATGGCTCCCCCACACAAAGTGTGGTAGGGGAGCCATATTGATTTTGTACTTTCTGTCTGTTTCTCTGTAGGTCTGTCTGTGTCACAAACGATGTCCGATCAATAACTACAGAATGGTTGGACCTAGGGTCCTCCAACTTGGAAGGATGGTTGGTCATGACAAGTAGATGACCCCTATTGATTTTGGGGTCACTAGGTCAAAGGTCAATGTTGCGGTGGCATTGACTATCAAAACGATGTCCGATCAATAACTACAGAATGGTTGGACCTAGGGTCCTCAAACTTGGAAGGATGGTTGGTCATGACAAGTAGATGACCCCTATTGATTTTGGGGTCACTAGGTCAAAGGTCAATGTTGCGGTGACATTGACTATCAAAACGATGTCCGATCAATAACTACAGAATGGTTGGACCTAGGGTCCTCAAACTTGGAAGGATGGTTGGTCATGACAAGTAGATGACCCCTATTGATTTTGGGGTCACTACGTCAAAGGTCAATGTTGCGGTGACATTGACTATCAAAACGATGTCCGATCAATAACTACAGAATGGTTGGACCTAGGGTCCTCAAACTTGGAAGGATGGCTGGTCATGACAAGTAGATGACCCCTATTGATTTTGGGGTCACTAGGTCAAAGGTCAATGTTGCGGTGGCATTGACTATCAAAACGATGTCCGATCAATAACTACAGAACGGTTGGACCTAGGGTCCTCAAACTTGGAAGGATGGCTGGTCATGACAAGTAGATGACCCTATTAACTTTGGGGTCACTAGGTCAAAGGTCAATGTTGCGGTGGCATTGACTATCAAAACGATGTCCGATCAATAACTACAGAACGGTTGGACCTAGGGTCCTCAAACTTGGGAGGATGGCTGGTCATGACAAGTAGATGACCCCTATTGATTTTGGGGTCACTAGGTCAAAGGTCAAGGTTGCAGTGACATTGACTATCAAAACGATGTCCGATCAATAACTAGAGAACGGTTGGACCTAGGGTCCTCAAACTTGGAAGGATGGTTGGTCATGACAAGTAGATGACCCCTATTGATTTTGGGGTCACTAGGTCAAAGGTCAAGGCCGTAGGTCTGTCTGTGTCACAAACGATGTCCGATCAATAACTAGAGAACGGTTGGACCTAGGGTCCTCAAACTTGGAACGACGGTTAGTCATGACAAGTAGAGGGGTCACTAGGTCAAAGGTCAAGGTCGTGGTTACCTTGACTATTAATAAGATGTCCGATCAATAACTAGAGAACGGTTGGACCTAGGGTCCTCAAACTTGGAAGGATGGTTGGTCATGACAAGTAGATGACCCCTATTGATTTTGGGGTCAAAGGTCAATGTTGCGGTGAAACGATGTCCAATCAATAACTAGAGAATGGTTGGACCTAGGGTCCTCAAACTTGGAAGGATGGTTGGGGTCACTAGGTCAAAGGTCAAGGTTGCGGTGAAACTATGTCCGATCAATAACTAGAGAATGGTTGGACCTAGGGTCCTCAAACTTGGAAGGATGGTTGGTCATGACCAGTAGATGACCCCTATTTATTTTTTTAATTTAGATTTTTTTTTTTATTTTTTTTTTATTTGTTTTTTTTTCAATATTTTTGAATTTTAATTTTTTGTTTAATTTTTTTTTTATTATTTTTTTTTTATTTTTTTATTTTTTTATTTTTTTTAATATATATATTTTTTAATTTTTGCATAAGAAGTTTTAGGGTCGGCCCTTTAAAAAAATAGGGTCGGTCGGGTTACTTGAACCACACATATTTTTTTATGTGGCCTTACTGATACAGATAGTACATACAGTCACAGGAATATTGAATATCAAAACGATCTCAGATCAATAAAGAACAGTTGGACCTAGAGTCGTCAATTATGTCTGTTCGGGCGAGTGGGGGAGCCATACGTTTTTGTCCCATGGACAATAACAATTTCTAGTTTTATACCTGTTGTAAGCGATTTGCTTCTAAGGTACTTTTTGATTGTCTTCCTCGGTAGAACCAGTACTTAGCAATGCAGATAAAGTGTCTTGCTCAGGGACACAACACATGTGGTTATGGCGGGGATCGAACCCATGACTTTTGGATCATGGGTCCAACGTTCTACCACTAGACCACAGCGCTCTACTTATGAAACCATAACATCCTAGCTCATGAAACTTCAACGGTAGTTGACCTTAGTGAAAGGAGTAACTCTATTGTTTTTGAGATTGAGATCAGGTAAAAGGTCAAGGTTGCCATGACCCTATATTGAAATAATTATTTCGCTTGATGAGTTGGAAACCATAACACCCTGACTCGTGAAACTTCATTGCCCTTGGTGAGATGAAACCCTATTGGTTTTGAGTCTGTAGGGCAAAGGTCACCAAGACCTTATATGGAATTTCTCATTCTGCGCAAAAACTTCGAAAGCGTTGCACCCATTTTCATAAAACTTAAGGTACATTGCCCTTCCTGAAAGGAGTAACACTGTTGTTTTGGGATAAGTCGGTCAAAGGTGAAGGTTAACATGCCTTTATATTGAAAAGCTCATTCCATTTGATAAATTCGGAACCATGGTAAAATGAATAACCCTACTGTTTTTGGAATCAGTCATTCAAAGGTCAGGGTTGCCACGGCGTTATATTGAAATACACGTTCCGCAAGATAAAATTCGAAATTATAACAGCCCAAACTCATGAAACTTCCAAGTATATCGCCCTTTGTGAGAGAATGAACCCTATTGCTTTTGGGTTCGGTAGGTCTATGAATAAGGTCGCCATGGTCGTATAAGGAAATACACATTCCGAAAGATATCTACAAAACGACGACACCCATACTTCTGTAACTGTATAGATACATTGCTGTTGGTGAGAAGAGGAACCTTTTGATTTTGGGGTCAAAAGTCAAGGTTACTATGGCCTTATATGGAAATACACATTTTGCGCTAAAAATTCCAAAATATAACACCCACTGTCATTACATTTCATAGGTACATTGCGATTAAAAATGTAAACCTTTTACTTTTTGGAGTAGGTCAAAGTTTACGGTTACCATGACCTTATATTGAAATACGCATTCCGCGTGATAAATTTGAAACCCTAATACCCACCATCAAACTTCAGATAGAGCGCCCTTGATGAGAGGAGGAAATATGTTGTTTTTGGAGCCAATAAGTCAAAGGTTAAGGTCGCCATTACCTTATATGCAAATACACATTCTGCAAGAAAACGTGGTAATGCCTCTCTCACACAGTGAAGAATATCCTTGCGAATATGAAAATTTGAAATTCGCGGCAAATTCGCCGAAAATGATAAGATTGGCCTGGAGAAATACTGAAAAAATGTGAGGCCTTATGAATGCTTCCGAAATTCTTACGAATCCTTGCGAATCCTTGCGAATTTCTTACGAACCTTACGATTACTTAACAATCAATTTGCCGAATTTCTTGCGAATCCTTTGCGAATGTTACGAATGCTTACGAATGCCGTTGCGAATGCTTGCGAACGCCTTACGAATGAAACGACTACACAGCGCATGCTTGGCTAATTGCATATACCCATTGCCAATGTTTCTCTTTGTCACTTATTCGCCAGCCTCCGCCGAGTCAACTTCTTTTTCAGAAAGTCAAGTTTTAAGTTTGTTAAAAAGTCAAGTTTTATCCTTCAGCATGCCCAGGGGCATGACGAATGCTAGCAAATCCCTACAAATGTCTTACGATCACTACAAATGCCTTGCCATCAATAAGAATGGCTTGCGATTGCTAACGAAAATGTTGCGAAAGCAATGAGAATATGCTGCTTTCCTGGCGAATTTTAGGAGCATGTTCCTAATATTCGCAACACCCCATGAACGACCGCGAATGCTTACGAACACCTACGAATGTCTGGCGATCACCTTGTGATCATTGCGAATTGGTGGCGAATTGCATTCGTAAGCCCATTCGCCACCATATTCGCCACTGTGTGAGAGCAGCATAAACATAGACACCAACATTATGAAGTTTGGTAAAAGGGTTGGACCCTTTTCTTCTTTTCTTTTGTTGGTGGGTGGGGGCGGGAAGACCCAGTCAATCAAAGGTCAAGGACGCAATGACCTTATTTGAAAATACGCATTCTGCGCGATATCTGTGAAAGCATAAAACCCACTGCCATGAAACTTAACAGGTGCATTGAGTAAGAGTATCCCTATTTTATTTGGGGGGGGGGGGGGGGGGGGGGGGAGGGGGGGAAGGGGGTCGGCGGGGGGGGGGAAGGGGGTGGCGGAGGGCGGGGGCATGGGGATCAAGGTTTCCACGACCTTATATTGAAATACACGTTCTGTTTGACAATCATGAAAAAAAAAAAATCTCGGCCATTTTAAAATAAAGGTGGCCCATTTATTTTCTCCGTCATACGTACATGGGGGTCGGAGAATCATCCCCCTTAGTACCGTACAATAACTAGCAACTGTATATCTATGAAACAAAGTATTCATAGTACATGCCAGCCAAATTCATATTCATACAAGAAAGAATCTAACAAGTTTCTATACTTATATTAATCAAGAAATTTTCATATTGCGTGTATAAGAAACAATAATAAAAAATAATAAGTACCACCGAAAGTTTTATGTCTCACTGTGCCATAACAATATGCTATGCATATTAAAGAATGGGGGATAATTCATGCAATATTCAGTCAATATTTAAAAAGCGGATTGTTTCCCTTCCTGTATACAAAAATGACATATATTACGTTCTTTGTCGTCTACGACTATTTATCTTCTAATGTATTTGCATACATGCACACGTCAGTCTCATTGACCACCACGTGAAATATTGAATACCAACTATTCATCCCTTAATTTACCATACAACACACGATGGTCAACGACAAATCACGTTCACAAAAAAAACAACACAACACATAGTTGGGAGTTAGCCTTAGAGAGCGGCCTTAGATCTCTTTATTACAGAAGGAAGGCAAACACAAGTCACAGAAAATGTCAATCCTTCCGTCTCTTGTAAGTTCCAGTCATAATTCATATACAATTCAACTCAAATCTATACCAGCTCAAGAAACGATACTTTCATGAAAAGTAATTCTTGTTGATAAGTCCGTACTGACTTAACTCCCACAATTACTATATCAATCAGTTACCTGTAATCTGTGTTTTTCGACTATTCGATTATTGTAGTGGTGTCTTGCATAGAAATGCAATTTTTTACATTCTGTTTAATTTATCATGCTAAATTATGAGAAACATTATTTTTCGATATTATTAAATTACTTAAACAGTAACCTATTGCTTATTTCAAGTTTATATTTCTAAAGTGTATGGGGTGGGTGGGTGGGGCCTGTACAGGCACAAACGACCGCTCTCTGTGAAAGGCTAAGCTCGAATGAAAAACGCCCTGTATATATAAATTAAAAGCAAATCTCGTGCAATACTTGCAAAACCGGTCGACTATAAATAACATTTATAAAATCTAGCGCACAGGTCTTGGATTCAAATCAATGCTTGTACAACTCACAGGCAGTTGTTCATAAATAAAAATACAAACAAAGATAAATTATATAATATTGCTATTGTCTGAAACAGATTGCCTAGAAAAAAGAAAGGAAAAACAGGTGGAAAAATAAACTTTTAAACCATAGATTTTAAAAGACCCTTATTCTAATTATGTATCAATAAGAATAGAGGAAGCTTGCCATTTTTCATTAAAGGGACACATGGCAATCTTGAGTTTTATTCAAACATTAAAATTTGCTCCTCAATTTACTTATCCTGCGTCATTTTGTCTTTAAAATTGCTTGCATATAATTAAATACAAAATTGAGATTTCAACTTTCTTCACTATTTTACCAAATTTTTAAATATATTACTGGTGCAATATTATAAAAAGTTAGTAATATGCAAAAATAATTTGCTTTGAACTATTCTAACAATTAATATTAATAATTGAACAAATGCAAGTTCAGAGGAAAACTAACGGGACGACGTGAGTTTGCCGTGTGTCCCTTTAAATATGTCAATAGAATTTGTTCTGAAGGCTATTACTTTTTCTGTGTTATATTGGTATTAAAAGTACTGAGTTTTTATACATTGTAAAACACGGTGATCTCCCATCTATTCTACAAGCATAAATACATTTCTTGGCTACTAGAATAAGATAATTTAAAGTATCACCAAGTGCAATATCTCCAATTATAATTGTACTTGTGTTTAATGTTAAATTATTAAGATGTTGGCATCCCTCTTTAAGCCAGTCGCAAACTTTGTTCCTCTCATCATGAAAATGGGTCTAGTGTCCTTGGTGAATGAATTGAATTGAATGTTGTTTAACGGCTCATCAACACAGTATAGGTTATTTAGAGCCGTCCCAGAGACAGGGAAGGATACATAGGAATCCGGGCACCGTGCCCTACTCTTATTATCGAATACATAGGAATCCGTGAACCGTGCCCTACTCTTATTATCGAATAGATTCCTATGGTTCTTCAACATGCTCGGAGGATTGACCGATACACCGCCCGGTTTACGTCCCCATCCGACGGACGAGGCTAAGGGAAAGTGTCTTGCCCAAGAACACACCGACGAAACTCAGTGGCACCACGGAGGATGAATGGGAAAAGCCTATTCATTCTGGGGTCAGTAGGTCAAGGTCAGCATGACTTTATATGTCTGTGCGAAAACTTCGAAAGCATAACACACACTGTTATGAAACTTAATAGTTACATTGCCTTGGTGAGAGGAGAAACGCTATTGTTTTTAGGGTCAGTAGGTCAAAGGTCACGGTCACCATGATCTTATACGAATTTCGCATACAAACTTCGAAGCCATAACACCCACACTCATGAAATTTCATCGGTATATTGACCTTTGTGAGAGTTAACCCTGTTGCTTTTGGGTAAGTAGGATTAAGGTCAAGGTCGTCAAGACCTTATATGAAAATACACATTCTGCGAGATAACATCAAAATGACAACATCCGTACTTCTGTAACTTCATATATACATTGTCGGTTGGTGAGATGAGAAACCCTACTGAGTTTGGGGTCAAAGGTCATGGTCAAATTGACCTTAAATGGAAATACGCATTTTGCGCGAAAACTTATAAACCATAACATCCACTGTCATACAACTTCATAGGTACATTGCCCTAGGTGAAAGGTGTAAACCTTTGATTTTGGAGTCAAGGTTGCCATATATGGAAATATGCATTTTGTGTGAGAACTTCGAAGACATTAAGCTTCGAAACCACACCCACCGTCATAAAATACATTGGTACATTGCCTTTGATGAGAGGTTGGAAATTATTTGTTTGGGGTCAATCAGTCAAAAGTCAAGGTCGCAATGGGCGTATATGGAAATACGCATTGAATTTCCTAGAGATAACGTTGAAAGCATAACACCCATACTCTTTAAACTTCATCGCACTTGGTGAGTCAGGGAATCACATTGTTATAGGGTCAGTCTAAAGTTCAAGGTGGCCATGAGGACAATACATTGCTTTTGGTCAGAGGCGGTACCCAGTTTCTTTTGGGGTCACTAGGTCAAAGAGGGTCAACGTCACCATGGCCTTATCTTAACATATGCATTCCACATGATAACACTGGAAGTTAACACCAATACTCATTTAAATTCATAGGGATACATTGCTCTTCGTGATAGTAGGAAGCCCATTGGGTTCAGTTGTTCATCAAGGTCACATTGACTTGACATTGTCCGAATCCTGAGAAATATTTTCCCACTGTAATTTGTAAATATTTGACCTACAATCTTGAAACTTTACAAAAATAGTATCCATGTTAAAGCAATCACAATTTTGGGGTTAGTATGTGAAAGGTTTAGGTTACAATAACTTGTTCGTGAAAAACAAACACATTCAGCGCTTTAATTAATTTAATATTATACCTAAAATCTTGAAACTTTTTATATCCCCGCTTCCACAAAGCGACGTGGGTGCTATATAGGAATCATGCTGTCCGTAACGTCCCGTCGCGTCGTGTAAGGAAAACAGAAAATAATTCAATTTTTTCTCAATTTTAGGCAATTTTTAATTTGAAAAATAGGTTTTTCTTTGCTTTAGCATACATCTGCAGTGTGAAAGACAGATGATACAGAAAATCCCATGTTGATATGAGGTTTCATTCAAATTTCAGAATTGTTTCACCGAAGCACCGCATATTCAGCTAGATAGTGTATGAATTTTGTATTTTCCATAGGGTTCACAAAACATGAGCGAGAAAAAACCCCAACCTGGCTAACTTATGTATTTTATTGTTTTAAATTACCGGGCTATACTGAATATATTAAACCAACAACAATGTCTGCTGCCCTGCTTTGAAGCTCAGATGTTGGAAAAGGCTGTACAGTAACCCTATGGGAAAATTAATTGAGGTGTGAGACCGTAACAAGCTTTTGTCCTGTCCCGTCGCGTCGCATTTTTTCCGTCACGTCATGTCGCATAACACATCTCTATTACTAGCATTTCTCAAACAGTTTTGAATGGGTTGTTCCCAAACTTCATATACTCATAACAACTGATGACCTTGTGTCCCTCTACATCACCCATGGTTGATTGCATAATTTATTACAGAATTATGGCCCTTTGTTTGACTTGGAATTAAAAAGCGGATGTATTCATCACCTTCAGTGATAGTTCTAGTTACAAAGAGTATCCATTTTTGATTGTAAGGTTAGTAGGTCAAATGCCACGGTCACTGTGACCTGATCATGATAAATATTCTCCCAGCTGTTAATTCACATACACTCTTGATTTTTGTATGCATAATTATAGTGCTCTTGGTCAAACAACAACCCCTATCACTTTTTGTCAGACGGTTAAAGGTCAAGGTTATATTGACCTGAAACCCAGGAAATGCCTTTAACATAAATACCTTAGCCAACGGGCGCTCTTGTTCCAAGAGTTATATATAACATCTTTAAAAAATCGTTTTCTCTGAAACTACAAGAACTAGAAGTGTTAATAGTTTGTATGTACAATAGACGTATTGCCCTCTACCAAGTGTGTTCAAACGGTGACCACGGGATTACAGTTTTACATGGAGATTTTATGGAAACTCGTGGTCTAGATGTCTAATATTTTGCGTGTATCATAAGCTTATGGTAATCTACCAAGTTTATTTAAATGGTGACCCTGGGTCCCGTCTCAACAGTCACGTGTATAGCGTAGACTTAAATAAGGGAAGAAACAAGGATCTAATCCTTATATATTTCAGGTAGCATATACGCTTTTGAACCTCTATCAAGCTTGTTCAAATGTTGACACTAAATTCAAATCTGACCCCTCTCCGAGGGTCACAGTTCTATTTAGAGTTATTTAGGAAACTGTTAAAAAAAGAAAAGTTTCTTCTCTGAATCTGCAAGACCTATCAAGGTCTGATAGTTTGCATGTCGCATACGCTTTTGGTTCTTTGTCAAGTGTATTTAAATGGTGATCCAGATGACAAATGTTTAACATACTACTGTGGTAGAGTGTGTTTTTGCTGTTTTAATATGTATTGTCATTAAGGAACTAATAATTGCATGTGTTGAATTTATGCTAACCTTAACATTATTCAAAAATGGAACACTAACCTACAAGAAAATAGAGTATTATCAAGTTTGTATAGACATGTTAAAGATATTGGATATGAAAACTATCTGAATATTTTATGTACAAAAAGATTACGAAGTGTTTTTACTAAATTACGTTTATCTTCACATAGCTTAAGAGCTGAGACAGGTCGTTATGCAAGACATAGGATTGAAAGAAATGAAAGAGTTTGTCAAATATGTAATTCAACTGAAATTGAAGACGAATTTCACTTTGTTTTAATTTATACAGCTTATAATGATATTAGAAAGAAATATATCAGAAAATATTACATACAAAGGCCAAATATGTTTAAATTTATAACACTTCTACAATCTTCAAAGAAGAAAGAACTTTTAATTTAAGTAAATATTTGTCAGAGGCGTTTACTGTCAGATGTTCTATTCCAAATATTATTTCTTAAAATATATTCAAGTACATCCTCACATAAATTGTTATTTTATATATAATTCCTTTTGTTTTTTGATATCCTTGGATTATTGATTAAAATGTGTGATTTATATGAGCTATGATTAATTAAGGAGTATTGAAAATTGATCTATAAGTGAGTGTGTAGAAGTATGTGTAACCTGTCATGTGATTATAATTATGTATTACAAATTATGTATGTAATGATGAGAAACTGTAAAAGTTTAAATCAATAAAGTATCTTTCTATCTATCTATCATTATTAGGCTAACACCCTTTAATAGTACTGGTCATAGCTGAATAGGTTTTAGAGGGAAAGTAGATTGTCACCTGACATCCAGGTGAAATCTGATTGGTAAATAAGTAGTTTTAGCCTACACACATTTTGACATGCTTTCCTAACCGCTTTTATATCACAAACCGAACAAAATACTGTAACTCTTTCGCTTATTAAATTTTGTTTTATTGGTTAACTTATAAAAAATAACATATTAATTAACTATGTACACCTTCATAATGTGTACCTTATACCTCAAATGATACACGATAAACAGATACAACAGTTTTAATATAAAAACAAGAGGCCTGAGAGGGCCTGTCGCTCTACTGGCTAAAACAGCTCTTATATGGTAAAGATCAGATAAAAAATTGAAGTAACTACAGATTTAACAAAGGAAAATACAATATAGTATTTTTCAGTAAATCAAGGGCAATAACTCTGTCGTTACTAGCAAGATCTAGCTGGTTTTCGAAGTTTTCCAAGATTTCATTGATAAACCGCGCTTTGCACAACTAGACATCATACTGAGGCTTCTGCCAAATTTCGTAGAAATCCAACAAGCCGTTTAGGAGTAGCGCCGACAAGAAATTTAAAGTAAAAATGTCAAAGGGCCATAACTGCGTCAAAAATTAGTAAACTGGAACAAAAGCGAAATATGCACGACAAGACATCTTACCGATGCTTCCTGCCAAGTTTCGTCTAAATCCAACAAGGCGTTTAGGAGGAGTAGCGCCGACAAGAAATTTAAAGAAAATGTCAAGGGGCTGTAACTCCATCAAAAATCAACGAACCGGAAAAAAACGCAATAGGCACAACCAGAAATCATAGCTTCCTGTTAAGGTTCGTCACATCCAACATAGTGTTAACAAAAAACAAGATAACGTTTATGTATAAGGGGCCATAAGTCTTTCAAAAATCATTCAACCGGAACATGGTGATGATATATGCAACTAGGCTTGGTACTGATCATCCCTGCAATGTTTCGTTGAAATCCAGCCAGAGGTCCAGGAGAACTATTCTAGACAAAGTTAGTGTATTAAAACCATTAAGGGCTCATAACTCTTCCAAAATTCATTCAACCAGAACATGGCAATGACAGGTGCAACTAGGCTTAGTACTGATCATCCGCCAAGATTCGCTGAAATATGGCAAGGAGTTCAGAAGAGACTAAACTGGACAAAGTTTGTGTATTAAAAACTTTAAAGGGCCATAACTCCGCCAAATATCTGTAAACCGGAACGCGACAATGACATGCACAACTAGGCTTGGTGCTGATCATCCGTGCAACGTTTCATTGAAATCTGGCGAGGAGTTCAGGAGAAGTAGATCAAAGTTTGTGTATTAAAACCTTTAAAGGGCCATAATTCTGCCAAAAAATCATTCAACCGGAATATGGCAATGATTTGCACAACTAGACATGGAATTGATCATCCCTAAAAAGTTTCGTTTAAATCCGGCCAGTAGTTCAGGAGAACTAGTCAGAACAAAGTTTGTTTATTAAAACCTTTAAAGGGCCATAATTCCGCCAAAAATCATTCAACCGGAACACGGTGATGGTTCGCACAACTAGACATGGAATCGATCGTCCCTAAAAAGTTTCTTTTAATCCGGTCAGGGGTTACAACTTTTAAAGGGCTATAACTCCGCCAAAATGGAACACGGTGACTATGTACAACTAGGCTAGGTACTGATCATCCCTGGAAAGTTTCAATGAAATCCGATCAAATGAAGGCCCTTTCATTTATAATGAGGCCAAGATATAGCACATTTCAGAAAATGACTCCGATGTAAATGGTCCAATCTGGATGGTTTTCGAACTTGTCCAAGGTTTCATTGATATTAACAATCTGGTAACGTTTCTTAAAGATTGGATGAAAGATGAAGGCCCTATCGTCTTAACGAGGCAAACTATAGGATTTTTAACTAAATCAAGGGCCATACCTCCACTGTTACTGGTTCGATCTGGCTGATTTTTGAATGTGTCCGAGCTGTCATTGATATGAACAATCTGGTAAAGTTTCATAAAGATCGCATGAAAAATGAAGGCCCTATCATCTTAACGAGGCAAAATATAGCATTTTTAACTAAACCAAGGGCCGTAACTATTCTGTTACAGGTGCGATCTAGCTGGTTTTCGAACTGAGCTATCATTGATATAAACAATCAGGTAAAGCTTCGCAAAGATCGAAAGTTCTTTGCAGGATACAAGCTTGCATACAAACTTTAACCAAGTTTTCTAAATATGAAAGAGGCCATAATTCTGTAAAAATAAAAACAGGAGTTATGTTACACTATCTATTACAACTGACTTGTGATTCTTACGCTTAGCGGGCGGTATACAGTACTGGTTCTGCTCCACTTGTGTCGGTAGTGATTGAAATACGGTATACAGTACTGGTTCTGCTCCACTTGGGTCGGTAGTGATTGAAATACGGTATTCAGTACTGGTTCTGCTCCACTTGTGTCGGTAGTGATTGAAATACGGTATACAGTACTGGTTCTGCTCCACTTGTGTCGGTAGTGATTGTAATACGGTATACAGTACTGGTTCTGCTCCACTTGGGTCGGTAGTGATTGAAATACGGTATACAGTACTGGTTCTGCTCCACTTGGGTCGGTAGTGATTGAAATACGGTATACAGTACTGGTTCTGCTCCACTTGTGTCGGTAGTGATTGAAATACGGTATACAGTACTGGTTCTGCTTCACTTGGGTCGGTAGTGATTGAAATACGGTATACAGTACTGGTTCTGCTCCACTTGGGTCGGTAGTGATTGAAATACGGTATACAGTACTGGTTCTGCTCCACTTGGGTCGGTAGTGATTGAAATACGGTATACAGTACTGGTTCTGCTCCACTTGGGTCGGTAGTGATTGAAATACGGTATACAATACTGGTTCTGCTTCACTTGTGTCGGTAGTGATTGAAATACGGTATACAGTACTGGTTCTGCTCCACTTGTGTCGGTAGTGATTGAAATACGGTATACAGTACTGGTTCTGCTCCACTTGTGTCGGTAGTGATTGAAATACGGTATACAGTACTGGTTCTGCTCCACTTGTGTCGGTAGTGATTGAAATACGGTATACAGTACTGGTTCTGCTCCACTTGTGTCGGTAGTGATTGAAATACGGTATACAGTACTGGTTCTGCTCCACTTGGGTCGGTTGTGATTGAAATACGGTATACAGTACTGGTTCTGCTCCACTTGGGTCGGTAGTGATTGAAATACGGTATACAGTACTGGTTCTGCTCCACTTGGGTCGGTAGTGATTGAAATACGGTATACAGTACTGGTTCTGCTCCACTTGGGTCGGTAGTGATTGAAATACGGTATACAGTACTGGTTCTGCTCCACTTGGGTCGGTAGTGATTGAAATACGGTATACAGTACTGGTTCTGCTCCACTTGGGTCGGTAGTGATTGAAATACGGTATACAGTACTGGTTCTGCTCCAATTGGGTCGGTAGTGATTGAAATACGGTATACAGTACTGGTTCTGCTCCACTTGTGTCGGTAGTGATTGAAATACGGTATACAGTACTGGTTCTGCTCCACTTGTGCCGGTAGTGATTGAAATACGGTATACAGTACTGGTTCTGCTCCACTTGTGCCGGTAGTGATTGAAATACGGTATACAGTACTGGTTCTGCTCCACTTGTGTCGGTAGTGATTGAAATACGGTATACAGTACTGGTTCTGCTCCACTTGGGTCGGTAGTGATTGAAATACGGTATACAGTACTGGTTCTGCTTCACTTGGGTCGGTAGTGATTGAAATACGGTATACAGTACTGGTTCTGCTTCACTTGGGTCGGTAGTGATTGAAATACGGTATACAGTACTGGTTCTGCTCCACTTGTGTCGGTAGTGATTGAAATACGGTATACAGTACTGGTTCTGCTTCACTTGGGTCGGTAGTGATTGAAATACGGTATACAGTACTGGTTCTGCTCCACTTGTGTCGGTAGTGATTGAAATACGGTATACAGGACTGGTTCTGCTCCACTTGGGTCGGTAGTGATTGAAATACGGTATACAGTACTGGTTCTGCGCTACTTGGGTCGGTAGTGATTGAAATACGGTATACAGTACTGGTTCTGCTTCACTTGGGTCGGTAGTGATTGAAATACGGTATACAGTACTGGTTCTGCTCCACTTGTGTCGGTAGTGATTGAAATACGGTATACAGTACTGGTTCTGCTCCACTTGGGTCGGTAGTGATTGAAATACGGTATACAGTACTGGTTCTGCTCCACTTGGGTCGGTAGTGATTGAAATACGGTATACAGTACTGGTTCTGCTCCACTTGTGTCGGTAGTGATTGAAATACGGTATACAGTACTGGTTCTGCTCCACTTGTGTCGGTAGTGATTGAAATACAGTATACAGTACTGGTTCTGCTCCACTTGTGTCGGTAGTGATTGAAATACGGTATACAGTACTGGTTCTGCTCCACTTGGGTCGGTAGTGATTGAAATACGGTATACAGTACTGGTTCTGCTTCACTTGGGTCGGTAGTGATTGAAATACGGTATACAGTACTGGTTCTGCTTCACTTGGGTCGGTAGTGATTGAAATACGGTATACAGTACTGGTTCTGCTCCACTTGTGTCGGTAGTGATTGAAATACGGTATACAGTACTGGTTCTGCTTCACTTGGGTCGGTAGTGATTGAAATACGGTATACAGTACTGGTTCTGCTCCACTTGTGTCGGTAGTGATTGAAATACGGTATACAGGACTGGTTCTGCTCCACTTGGGTCGGTAGTGATTGAAATACGGTATACAGTACTGGTTCTGCGCTACTTGGGTCGGTAGTGATTGAAATACGGTATACAGTACTGGTTCTGCTTCACTTGGGTCGGTAGTGATTGAAATACGGTATACAGTACTGGTTCTGCTCCACTTGTGTCGGTAGTGATTGAAATACGGTATACAGTACTGGTTCTGCTCCACTTCGGTCGGTAGTGATTGAAATACGGTATACAGGACTGGTTCTGCTCCACTTGTGTCGGTAGTGATTGCAATACGGTATACAGGACTGGTTCTGCTCCACTTGGGTCGGTAGTGATTGAAATACGGTATACAGTACTGGTTCTGCTCCACTTGTGTCGGTAGTGATTGAAATACGGTATACAGGACTGGTTCTGCTCCACTTGGGTCGGTAGTGATTGAAATATGGTATACAGTACTGGTTCTGCTCCACTTGGGTCGGTAGTGATTGAAATACGGTATACAGTACTGTTTCTGCTCCACTTGTGTCGGTAGTGATTGAAATACGGTATACAGGACTGGTTCTGCTTCACTTGTGTCGGTAGTGATTGAAATACGGTATACAGTACTGGTTCTGCTTCACTTGGGTCGGTAGTGATTGAAATACGGTATACAGTACTGGTTCTGCTTCACTTGGGTCGGTAGTGATTGAAATACGGTATACATGACTGGTTCTGCTCCACTTGGGTCGGTAGTGATTGAAATACGGTATACAGTACTGGTTCTGCTCCACTTCTATCGGTAGTGATTGAAATACGGTATACAGGACTGGTTCTGCTCCACTTGGGTCGGTAGTGATTGAAATACGGTATACAGTACTGGTTCTGCTCCACTTGGGTCGGTAGTGATTGAAATACGGTATACAGTACTGGTTCTGCTCCACTTGTGTCGGTAGTGATTGAAATACGGTATACAGGACTGGTTCTGCTCCACTTGTGTCGGTAGTGATTGAAATACGGTATACAGTACTGGTTCTGCTCCACTTGTTTCGGTAGTGATTGAAATACGGTATACAGGACTGGTTCTGCTCCACTTGTGTCGGTAGTGATTGAAATACGGTATACAGGACTGGTTCTGCTCCACTTGTGTCGGTAGTGATTGAAATACGGTATACAGGACTGGTTCTGCTCCACTTGTGTCGGTAGTGATTGAGTACTGGTTCTGCTCCACTTGGGTCGTTAGTGATTGAAATACGGTATACAGTACTGGTTCTGCTCCACTTGTGTCGGTAGTGATTGAGTACTGGTTCTGCTCCACTTGGGTCGGTAGTGATTGAAATACGGTATACAGGACTGGTTCTGCTCCACTTGTGTCGGTAGTGATTGAGTACTGGTTCTGCTTCACTTGGGTCGGTAGTGATTGAAATACGGTATACAGTACTGGTTCTGCTCCACTTGTGTCGGTAGTGATTGAAATACGGTATACAGGACTGGTTCTGCTCCACTTGGGTCGGTAGTGATTGAAATACGGTATACAGTACTGGTTCTGCTCCACTTGGGTCGGTAGTGATTGAAATACGGTATACAGTACTGGTTCTGCTCCACTTGTGTCGGTAGTGATTGAAATACGGTATACAGGACTGGTTCTGCTCCACTTGTGTCGGTAGTGATTGAAATACGGTATACAGTACTGGTTCTGCTCCACTTGTGTCGGTAGTGATTGAAATACGGTATACAGGACTGGTTCTGCTCCACTTGTGTCGGTAGTGATTGAAATACGGTATACAGGACTGGTTCTGCTCCACTTGTGTCGGTAGTGATTGAAATACGGTATACAGGACTGGTTCTGCTCCACTTGTGTCGGTAGTGATTGAGTACTGGTTCTGCTCCACTTGTGTCGGTAGTGATTGAAATACGGTATACAGTACTGGTTCTGCTCCCCTTTGTGTCGGTAGTGATTGAAATACGGTATACAGTACTGGTTCTGCTCCACTTGTGACGGTAGTGATTGAGTACTGGTTCTGCTCCACTTGTGTCGGTAGTGATTGAAATACGGTATACAGTACTGGTTCTGCTCCACTTGTGTCGGTAGTGAATGAAATACGGTATACAGTACTGGTTCTGCTCCACTTGTGTCGGTAGTGATTGAAATACGGTATACATTACTGGTTCTGCTCCACTTGGGTCGGTAGTGATTGAAATACGGTATACATTACTGGTTCTGCTCCACTTGGGTCGGTAGTGATTGAAATACGGTATACAGTACTGGTTCTGCTCCACTTGGGTCGGTAGTGATTGAAATACGGTATACAGTACTGGTTCTGCTCCACTTGGGTCGGTAGTGATTGAAATACGGTATACATTACTGGTTCTGCTCCACTTGGGTCGGTAGTGATTGAGTACTGGTTCTGCTCCACTTGTGTCGGTAGTGATTGAAATACGGTATACAGTACTGGTTCTGCTCCACTTGGGTCGGTAGTGATTGAAATACGGTATACATTACTGGTTCTGCTCCACTTGGGTCGGTAGTGATTGAGTACTGGTTCTGCTCCACTTGTGTCGGTAGTGATTGAAATACGGTATACAGTACTGGTTCTGCTTCACTTGTGTCGGTAGTAATTGAAATACGGTATACAGTACTGGTTCTGCTTCACTTGGGTCGGTAGTGATTGAAATACGGTATACAGTACTGGTTCTGCTTCACTTGTGTCGGTAGTGATTGAAATACGGTATACAGTACTGGTTCTGCTCCACTTGTGTCGGTAGTGATTGAAATACGGTATACAGTACTGGTTCTGCTCCACTTGTGTCGGTAGTGATTGAAATACGGTATACAGTACTGGTTCTGCTCCACTTGGGTCGGTAGTGATTGAAATACGGTATACAGTACTGGTTCTGCTTCACTTGGGTCGGTAGTGATTGAAATACGGTATACAGTACTGGTTCTGCTCCACTTGTGTCGGTAGTGATTGAAATACGGTATACAGTACTGGTTCTGCTCCACTTATGTCGGTAGTGATTGAAATACGGTATACAGTACTGGTTCTGCTCCACTTGTGTCGGTAGTGATTGAAATACGGTATACAGTACTGGTTCTGCTCCACTTGGGTCGGTAGTGATTGAAATACGGTATACAGTACTGGTTCTGCTCCACTTGGGTCGGTAGTGATTGAAATACGGTATACAGTACTGGTTCTGCTCCACTTGTGTCGGTAGTGATTGAAATACGGTATACAGTACTGGTTCTGCTTCACTTGTGTCGGTAGTGATTGAAATACGGTATACAGTACTGGTTCTGCTCCACTTGTGTCGGTAGTGATTGCAATACGGTATACAGTACTGGTTCTGCTTCTGCTCCACTTGTGTCGGTAGTGATTGAAATACGGTATACAGTACTGGTTCTGCTCCACTTGTGTCGGTAGTGATTGAAATACGGTATACAGTACTGGTTCTGCTCCACTTGTGTCGGTAGTGATTGAAATACGGTATACAGTACTGGTTCTGCTCCACTTGTGTCGGTAGTGATTGAAATACGGTATACAGTACTGGTTCGGCTCCACTAGGGTCGGTAGTGATTGAAATACGGTATACAGTAGTGGTTCTGCTTCACTTGGGTCGGTAGTGATTGAAATACGGTATACAGTACTGGTTCTGCTTCACTTGGGTCGGTAGTGATTGAAATACGGTATACAGTACTGGTTCTGCTCCACTTGGGTCGGTAGTGATTGAAATACGGTATACAGTACTGGTTCTGCTCCACTTGGGTCGGTAGTGATTGAAATACGGTATACAGTACTGGTTCTGCTCCACTTGGGTCGGTAGTGATTGAAATACGGTATACAGTACTGGTTCTGCTCCACTTGGGTCGGTAGTGATTGAAATACGGTATACATTACTGGTTCTGCTCCACTTGGGTCGGTAGTGATTGAAATACGGTATACAGTACTGGTTCTGCTCCACTTGGGTCGGTAGTGATTGAAATACGGTATACATTACTGGTTCTGCTCCACTTGGGTCGGTAGTGATTGAAATACGGTATACAGTACTGGTTCTGCTCCACTTGGGTCGGTAGTGATTGAAATACGGTATACAGTACTGGTTCTGCTCCACTTGGGTCGGTAGTGATTGAAATACGGTATACATTACTGGTTCTGCTCCACTTGGGTCGGTAGTGATTGAGTACTGGTTCTGCTCCACTTGTGTCGGTAGTGATTGAAATACGGTATACAGTACTGGTTCTGCTTCACTTGTGTCGGTAGTAATTGAAATACGGTATACAGTACTGGTTCTGCTTCACTTGGGTCGGTAGTGATTGAAATACGGTATACAGTACTGGTTCTGCTTCACTTGTGTCGGTAGTGATTGAAATACGGTATACAGTACTGGTTCTGCTCCACTTGTGTCGGTAGTGATTGAAATACGGTATACAGTACTGGTTCTGCTCCACTTGTGTCGGTAGTGATTGAAATACGGTATACAGTACTGGTTCTGCTCCACTTGGGTCGGTAGTGATTGAAATACGGTATACAGTACTGGTTCTGCTTCACTTGGGTCGGTAGTGATTGAAATACGGTATACAGTACTGGTTCTGCTCCACTTGTGTCGGTAGTGATTGAAATACGGTATACAGTACTGGTTCTGCTCCACTTATGTCGGTAGTGATTGAAATACGGTATACAGTACTGGTTCTGCTCCACTTGTGTCGGTAGTGATTGAAATACGGTATACAGTACTGGTTCTGCTCCACTTGTGTCGGTAGTGATTGAAATACGGTATACAGTACTGGTTCTGCTCCACTTGGGTCGGTAGTGATTGAAATACGGTATACAGTACTGGTTCTGCTCCACTTGGGTCGGTAGTGATTGAAATACGGTATACAGTACTGGTTCTGCTCCACTTGTGTCGGTAGTGATTGAAATACGGTATACAGTACTGGTTCTGCTTCACTTGTGTCGGTAGTGATTGAAATACGGTATACAGTACTGGTTCTGCTCCACTTGTGTCGGTAGTGATTGCAATACGGTATACAGTACTGGTTCTGCTTCTGCTCCACTTGTGTCGGTAGTGATTGAAATACGGTATACAGTACTGGTTCTGCTCCACTTGTGTCGGTAGTGATTGAAATACGGTATACAGTACTGGTTCTGCTCCACGTGTGTCGGTAGTGATTGAAATACGGTATACAGTACTGGTTCTGCTCCACTTGTGTCGGTAGTGATTGAAATACGGTATACAGTACTGGTTCGGCTCCACTAGGGTCGGTAGTGATTGAAATACGGTATACAGTAGTGGTTCTGCTTCACTTGGGTCGGTAGTGATTGAAATACGGTATACAGTACTGGTTCTGCTTCACTTGGGTCGGTAGTGATTGAAATACGGTATACAGTACTGGTTCTGCTCCACTTGGGTCGGTAGTGATTGAAATACGGTATACAGTACTGGTTCTGCTCCACTTGGGTCGGTAGTGATTGAAATACGGTATACAGTACTGGTTCTGCTCCACTTGGGTCGGTAGTGATTGAAATACGGTATACAGTACTGGTTCTGCTCCACTTGGGTCGGTAGTGATTGAAATACGGTATACATTACTGGTTCTGCTCCACTTGGGTCGGTAGTGATTGAAATACGGTATACAGTACTGGTTCTGCTCCACTTGGGTCGGTAGTGATTGAAATACGGTATACATTACTGGTTCTGCTCCACTTGGGTCGGTAGTGATTGAAATACGGTATACAGTACTGGTTCTGCTCCACTTGGGTCGGTAGTGATTGAAATACGGTATACAGTACTGGTTCTGCTCCACTTGGGTCGGTAGTGATTGAAATACGGTATACATTACTGGTTCTGCTCCACTTGGGTCGGTAGTGATTGAGTACTGGTTCTGCTCCACTTGTGTCGGTAGTGATTGAAATACGGTATACAGTACTGGTTCTGCTCCACTTGTGTCGGTAGTGATTGAAATACGGTATACAGTACTGGTTCTGCTCCACTTGGGTCGGTAGTGATTGAAATACGGTATACAGTACTGGTTCTGCTCCACTTGGGTCGGTAGTGATTGAAATACGGTATACAGTACTGGTTCTGCTCCACTTGGGTCGGTAGTGATTGAAATACGGTATACAGTACTGGTTCTGCTCCACTTGTGTCGGTAGTGATTGAAATACGGTATACAGTACTGGTTCTGCTTCACTTGTGTCGGTAGTGATTGAAATACGGTATACAGTACTGGTTCTGCTCCACTTGTGTCGGTAGTGATTGAAATACGGTATACAGTCCTGGTTCTGCTCCACTTGTGTCGGTAGTGATTGAAATACGGTATACAGTACTGGTTCTGCTCCACTTGGGTCGGTAGTGATTGAAATACGGTATACAGTACTGGTTCTGCTCCACTTGTGTCGGTAGTGATTGAAATACGGTATACAGTACTGGTTCTGCTCCACTTGGGTCGGTAGTGATTGAAATACGGTATACAGTACTGGTTCTGCTTCACTTGTGTCGGTAGTGATTGAAATACGGTATACAGTACTGGTTCTGCTCCACTTGGGTCGGTAGTGATTGAAATACGGTATACAGTACTGGTTCTGCTTCACTTGTGTCGGTAGTGATTGAAATACGGTATACAGTACTGGTTCTGCTCCACGTGTGTCGGTAGTGATTGAAATACGGTATACAGTACTGGATCTGCTCCACTTGTGTCGGTAGTGATTGAAATACGGTATACAGTACTGGTTCTGCTCCACTAGGGTCGGTAGTGATTGAAATACGGTATACAGTACTGGTTCTGCTTCACTTGGGTCGGTAGTGATTGAAATACGGTATACAGTACTGGTTCTGCTTCACTTGGGTCGGTAGTGATTGAAATACGGTATACAGTACTGGTTCTGCTCCACTTGTGTCGGTAGTGATTGAAATACGGTATACAGTACTGGTTCTGCTCCACTTGTGTCGGTAGTGATTGAAATACGGTATACAGTACTGGTTCTGCTCCACTTGTGTCGGTAGTGATTGAAATACGGTATACAGTACTGGTTCTGCTCCACTTGTGTCGGTAGTGATTGAAATACGGTATACAGTACTGGTTCTGCTCCACTTGGGTCGGTAGTGATTGAAATACGGTATACAGTACTGGTTCTGCTCCACTTGGGTCGGTAGTGATTGAAATACGGTATACATTACTGGTTCTGCTCCACTTGTGTCGGTAGTGATTGAAATACGGTATACAGTACTGGTTCTGCTTCTGCTCCACTTGTGTCGGTAGTGATTGAAATACGGTATACATTACTGGTTCTGCTCCACTTGGGTCGGTAGTGATTGAGTACTGGTTCTGCTCCACTTGTGTCGGTAGTGATTGAAATACGGTATACAGTACTGGTTCTGCTCCACTAGGGTCGGTAGTGATTGAAATACGGTATACAGTACTGGTTCTACTCCACTAGGGTCTGTACAAATTCCCCGCAGTGGTTACTTCCCCTTTCTGTTACAGTAATCACTGCCACCACACACACAATTTTGGTTAAATATTGTTTAGGCCAATATTTCAACTTGCTTTGTTCATAAGATAGGAAAATAGTTTGAAAAACGGTATCTGGGTACAAAAACAATTTATTTATATAAAAAAAATCAATTTTCGCGAAAATGCACACCGGTTACTAAGTTACAGCACTTGTAAACAAACATGTATTCCTTTGAGATCATTACAGAAGCTGTGCGTAAATTTAATAAAGAGAGTCCACCCAAGCCAAAACCAGGTTGAATGTTTTCAACATCTTCTCGAAGGTGATGATCGATGATATTGTCAATTACCTGTTGGTTACGGCAAGAGTTTACTTACTCCCTGGCTGTACAAAGCATTACCTAGTGTATCGCCATTTTTTGTAATCCCATGGCCTCAGCTATCGTCACGTGATTTGTGTGGTGGCAGGGATTAGTGGCTACAATATCACTGCGCGGAGGTTGGGGTCTGTAGTGATTGAAATACGGTATACAGTACTGGTTCTACTCTATCAGGGTATGTAGTGATTGAAATACCGTAACCCATATCATCAAAGGCAACGTAATTGAGGACAGACAACGGATGATATAGCGTACTCAGCGTAACAAAGAATAACTTTCTGTTGGAAAAAAAACACTTCGAATATTGTGTCATTAGATACACTGAACTACTTTTAAAACGGAACAGGGGAATAAACTAAGATAACTGACATATTTCAATAGAAATTCGATTTTAATTTCATCTATCTTACTTAACAATATATTCAGTTGAATTGTTGAAAATCTCATTGAAATTGATCAACAGTAAACGCTATATACTTGGTCAGTGAAAAAGCATGGGAAGCTTGAATATTTACAGCCAGCACGATTCATGGCTGATCAACTCAGGTATATAAATTGAGGCCCACTCTTAGCTTTTTTTCATTTGTACAGCATTGCTATAAGAATAACTTACAACAACACTTTGTAATTTACTTTAATGAAGAAATATATGTTCATAATTTAGCCTTTGAAATACAAAACTTATCTGGTATTTCTTAATTGTTTTTAGACCAAAAATCAGAGCACAACACACTAAATGTACAGCATTTTTTAATGTGTTATTATGTGTACTGGTCACAAATGCTTTATTGGGTGGGCCTCATAATCCGAAGAAAAATTGAATATCACACTTTGCTCATGAGTTACCTATAGAAATTCTCTCTATTGATAATGGTAATACAATGTGATAAAATGTCATTGATAGATATTCCACTGAAATATATGTATTCATTCTCTAAATGAAGTGTTTGTGTGTTTGTACTCCTCTCTGAAATATTGTTTATTGTATTCCGCCTTGTTTAGGCAATAAACATGTAAATGTTATGCCAAATAAAATGTTGAAATGAATTGAATAGATGAAAATAAGTATATGGTTTGATAAAGAGATGTCTGTGATACACAGTTATATAATCTCTTCTACTCGCGAATTTATGAACGGCCGTTGATATACTGAAAGGAAAAAGAAACGCAGGGTGCGTATTTCCGCTATATATTGTATGTTTAATATGCTACTGCTAATCGAATGGTACAGGGCGACATTAGGCCTGTCCTTTTAGAAAGAAGGTTTAAACAGCACTGAACACACCCATGGTTACCCCTTTAAAGTTTCATTATCGTCAGAATGCGCATTTGGCTCAAGCAGGTGAGCAAACTTAGGCTTTAAATGTTGCAATCAGTTAACATTAAATACAGTACTGAACTGGCTCAATTTTTCAAAGAGCGTTTCTTTTTCCTTTCAGTATAGTTACCATGATGTAATGTGAAAAAAGGTTTCAATTTAATATCATGGTAATCGAATAAGTTACTCTTCAAATGTACGTACGGCACTACTATTTATTACCGATAATCTCTATTAGATTCGTGACTGAACTATTAATTGCTACTTTCGGTATTCTCCGTACTACGCACCGGCTGTTTTCGTTATATTTCGGTACGGTACGGTACGGCTTTTACTCCAAACCTCATGTAGATAAGACATATGCGCATTAATTTGTACAGGGTCAAATCCCTTCAAAAACAGCGTATTACTTAAACTTAAGTTAAACTCACTTAATGTTTACCAACGCTTACATATTGATCAATATGTTGTCACTATACGGATCTTTTGCCAATTTACAGCCTTGCAAATGGTACTACTTTTATCGCGCTGTAATCTGGTGCTCATTGGTTTCTAGCAGAAATTCGTTGCGTGCCAGAATTCCTACTACTTAGGACGGTTGCCAAAAAGCACTATCAGGAAGGCGTTTGAAAATCAGATTTCTTCAACCATCAAATGAATATTTACATGCATTAAGAATATGTTTACATAATTTAAATCATGTCCGTCTCCCAGTGTCTGCTTTTGGTGCGACACTTCTATCGTTTCTAGTTGATGTTTCATCATTTTTGTCTTGCTTATTTGTTTTGTATCCTTTCTCATTCTTTTTCTTTTCGTTGCTTTTATTTCCTTCGGTTTTCCTAGTGTTGTGTCTTTGTTTACCATTAGGTTTATAATCTCTGTTGTTGTTAATGTTTCTTTTTGAGCCAGTACTAGGTTTCTTTTCATTTAAGTTCTGACTGTTGTATAAGGGTGCGTTGACGTTGTTTCTATTTTGTTCGTTTTTCTTATTAGATCCTGCTTTATTGTTGTGTTTTCTGTTAGCTTTCTTGTTTTGATTTCTTTTATTATCCGTATCTCGTCTATTATTTGCCTTGTCTTTCCTACTGTTTACACGGTCCCCTTTGTTGTTAACAACACCCCTTCTATTGTGTGCAGTATCTAAGTCTCTTGTTGCCGCAGCAGCATCTGCTATAACGTTGTCTTCTCTTCGTTTGTTATCATTAGCATTGCTTCCACCGGAGCATTGAGAGATGTCACAGTATTGCCATTGATAGTTCTTCTTATTAGTGTAACACCATGGTCGACTTCTACGTTTCTTCGAAGGATTTCTACAGTAGTTGTGGTCACCTGTAATAACAATGTATGTGTCACACGTGGTGTTAGTGTGGTCACCTGTTACAACAATGCATGTATCACATGTGGTGTTAGTGTGGTCACCTGTAATAACAATGTATGTTTCACATGTGGTGTTAGTGTGGTCACATGTAATAACAATGTATGTGTCACATGTGGTTTTAGTGTGGTCACCTGTAACAACAATGTATGTGTCACATGTGGTGTTAGTGTGGTCACCTGTAACAACAATGTATGTGTCACATGTGGTGTTAGTGTGGTCACCTTTAACAACAATGTATGTGTCACATGTGGTGTTAGTGTGGTCACATGTAATAACAATGTATGTGTCACATGTGTTGTTAGAGTGGTCACATGTAATAACAATGTATGTGTCACATGTGGTGTTAGTGTGGTCACATGTAATAACAATGTATGTGTCACATGTGGTGTAAGTGTGGTCACATGTTATAACAATGTATGTGACACATGTGGTGTTAGTGTGGTCACATGTAATAACAATGTATGTATCACATGTGGTGTTAGTGTGGTCACCTGTAACAACAATGTATGTATCACATGTGGTCTTAGTTTCTATGGTACCAGCACACGTGAGGATGTATAAGATGATCATATATATATGAATATAAAAAAACATACTAAGACTCATAAAAAGGAGTAATGGCCATAATTTAACCCATAATTATGAATTAATAGAGTGAGTAAAGCAAGAAACAAACACACGTTTCGGATATTTTTGGAACTTGTTCATTTTTTACTTTTGAGTTGAAATTTGACTTTTGAGTTGAAAATTCCGTATTTTGGAAAATATATAAATTAATTACAAATGTATTTAAAAAATGAGCTACTATATATTCAGTGTAACAATAACTTAAATAGCTTCGTCGATTTCATTTTTCAGTTTTGAACAAAGCCCAGAAAAATGAAAACATCTAGAGGTGATTACGAAGGTTTTTTTTGGCTGTTTTTATAGACGAAATTCGGTCATATTCCCAAAGCCAAACATATCTTTTTTTCCCAATGAAGAGGAAAAAATTCCCAATTTTATTAAATATCGCGCTAAAATTCCCAATTTTATGAAAAATCGCGCTAAAATTCCCAACTGAGAAGGTATGGGTTATGTTCTCAAAAAATAGAAAAAAACAGTGTTACGACTCTACTTATAGGTTAAAACTTAGTAAGCTTCATATTTGTATCGTGTTCGATATTACTTAAGAAAGAGAATAACTGTTAAGTTTGCAAACTCCAGTATCTTGAAATGAAAACAAAGTATCTACCAAGTCCGTCTTGATCCTGTTTTCCATCGCCGGTGTAAGGGTAGGACAAGAGTTGGTGAGCATGTGGGTATTGGGACGACCATTTCTGACATGTGATCCCTTCTAGGGTGTGATCCAGTGTACCTCTGTAGTCACGACTATCTTTATATCCACCTGGTATGCATTTTCCTGTGAATATAAAGGCACGCATATTGTGTCTTGTCATTTGAACTCTTCTTTCAGTCAATGTATACGGCTATTATTTGCATACTCCGAGGATCTCTGGACACATCTGACACTTGATTCGCCAGTTAAGTACATATAACCTTTGCTTTCTCACATAGTTTGTTCGTTTGTATGATGTTTTACGTAATTTTCAGCACATGTAAGGCTATATATGACGGTCGATTTTTGTGGTGGAGGCAGACCACCCGCTTTTCCTGGGTAGAACCAGTACTGTACACCTCCCACCATCCGTAAGAATCGACACTTCCTCACTTTCAAGTCGAGCTTCCAGTGGGATTCGAACCCGCAGCGGTGAGAGGCGAAGGTTTACAACGCAACGTCCTTAACCATTTGACCACGGAGACGCTATGGTTTCTGACAAAGATAATCATATACAATACACGTCATAATGGCATACTACACATCTTACACAAATGCTTACGTTTCGATTTCCTTTCGCATATAAAGGCATATGCGTACTTTGGTAGCTGACTGACCGATCCCAACCACACTCCTTGCCATGTCATGGTGGTTTTGTTTTTGTTTTTTTTCAAGACGAGAGCCATCGAGGAGTAGGATGAAGGTTGTCCCTTTTTCCATTTTTTATACTCCATCTCCTTTGGTTTCTGCTTGTCACCCATGAACCATTTAAACGTGCCGTTCACCAACCGGCCAGCAGTTCTCCATGCTGTTAAACAACAAAACTTGATAATAATAATAATAATAATAATAATAATAATAATATAATAATAATCACATTAACAATAATAATAATAATAATAATAATAATGATAATAATAATAATAATAATGATTGTGGTTAAATAGGGTAATTTCAATATTAAACAAAGATCTAAATGCATGGAGTCATTCAAAAACACAGCACATTAATATAAAGCAGTATCAAAAGTAATATAACTATTTTCAAATTACAAGTTGTCCGAACATCCATCAAAAGACAATACATTGTCACTCAATGTGATTTCAGGTGATTTTGAAACGGAAAATAAAGGTTTACCACCACTAATGACATGTAAGCCTCCGAGGTGTAGGCCTCCGAGGTGTAGTCGAATGTAGTTCCTATAATAAAAAGTAATCCCTCCTTTTTTGATGAAAACGGGCATTATAAGTAGGGGAAAAGTGCCCATTCCTATTCGATTTTGTGGTTGTATGTATAAGAAGCGTATTAATAAGTTTAACTGGATAACTGATGAACATTTTCGAAATTTCGTCTCTATGCTTACACTTTGTGAACAATGATAACAGTCAATGAAAACAGCTGTACAGCTGTAACTGTTTGATCTCATTTGTTAATTTAAACACCTCGATGGGCTACGCCCATTTCGATGTTTAAATGAACCAACTCAATGAAACCATACTCTATCTATTACTTGTAGCATGGTCACATACAATTCTCTTTGTTCAGACACAGAGGTAAATCGTTTAATTGAAAATAAGACCTGTCAGAATAACTGTGAGAATAACAGTGAGAATAACAGTTAGAATAACTGAAATGGAGCTGAAATGGACATGCTACAAAACAAATAGAGTATGGTTTCATCTCGTTGGTTAATTTAAACACCTCGATGGGCTACGCCCATCTCGATGTTTAAATGAACCAACTCAATGAAAGCATACTCTTTCTATTACATAACTGGTAGTTAGAGTACACCATTTATTCTGACAGGTAATATTTCATGGTGTCCCTTAATATTTTACAATTGGTAAATAAAGTTTCGTTCTCATGAAATTGACACCGGTAAATGTGTTATTTAAATGTATACATGTATATTACAACTAACACTAACGTGTATTTTCGATTCATGCATTTATCGATTCATGCATTTATAAAAGCTAAAGCTGTGTTAGAAAAGAGAACTAGTAAGTTAATCCTTAACCCGGTAAGCACGACTATAATAGCCTTTGCGTCCATTGTAAACCCAGATCAGCCTGCGAGTAACTTAAAAACACCCCTTTTTTACATAAATGGAATGGTCTTAATTCAAAGAAAGAACAGTCCATTATATACAGTAGGGAGTTAAGGGTTAATTTTAATTACAAGACAACACGAAGTTCAATATGGTCTATTTTGGTTCCATTAGACTTTATGTTTCACTGTTCAAAATAGTAAAGGTTATTAAATGAACAAACCTAAAACGTCTGGAAACTTCTTTTTCAGATATCGTTTTATATAAACGTCCTCTCGGCTGTTATCTATAACTAACAACTTGGAGTTTAGCTTTTCGCAGTGACGCAACGCGCCTGAAAACTGTTCGCGTAGCCTTGATTCGAACTTGTAACAGCTACGTCCGTTCTTTTTCCATCCTTCAGGACAGTCTGCATAAGTAGAACAATAAAAGTATATATCATTTGTAAGTGCATAAACGACAATGCAGAATTTAAGAAGATATAGTTGATTCTTTTTCCCAATTTAAAGTTTGATAAATAGCGTGATTGCATGTAGCTAGATGATATTTATGGAGGAAGGAACCATTACACTTCATTTGAGCAGTCTAATAACAAACTTGAGGCC